>JANAVB010007399.1:49608663-49811163 GCA_029216955.1 Iris pallida
TCGCCGGGACGGGAAATGGGGGAGCTCGCCGGGGCGGGGAGGGGGGGGGACTCGCCGGGACGGGGATGGGTGGGGGCTCGCCGGGGCGGAGAGAGTGGGGGCTCGCCGGGGCGGGGAGGGGGGCGGCTCGCCGGGGCGGGGAGGGGGTGCTGATGGGGAAGAGGGGGGTGCTGGTGGGAAGGGGAGGGGTAGTTTAGGTTTTTTTTTTTAATTTTTTTTTTGTAAAAAAAAATTCACTAACGATCAACTAACGGTCAAAACTAACGGTAGGGGACTGACCGAGCAAGTCATAGATTGCGGGGGTCTTTATTTGCTAAATGTGACTAAAATGCCTTTCTACGCAAAAGGCGGGTATCTAAGGAGGATTTTTTTTTTTGTTATTTACCCACTTATACCCTCAACTTTGTTCAACTTGGTACTCTAAACTTTTTTATTCAACAACTTGATACCAACAACTATTCAATCTTTCCAACTCGATATACAAAACAAAATAATAGGACAAAACTATCCCCCTTCCTTTTTCTCCCCCTATCCTCCCTCCGGTTGCCCATCCCCACCCCACCCCAGTTGCCATCACCGCAGCTCCCCCCCCCCCCCCCCCCCCCCCCCCCCCCCCCCCCCCCCCCCCCCCCCACCCCCCCCCCGCTGCACCACCTCGCCCCCCTCTCCGTTAATGTTGCCACCACTGCGCTGCTACCATCTCTGCCGTTGTTGTTGTCGCCGCTGCAGCGAAGAGGGAGGGGACGGCGGTGGTGGCAGCCAAGGGAGGGGGTGGGGATGGAACAACAGGGGGAGGGGAAGGATGGTGAGAGAGAAAGGAGGGCACAATTTGGTCATTTTTTTTATTTTACGGTATTAACTTATATTTTATAAAGTTGAGGGTATTAAGTTTAACAAGTTGAATAGTTGGGGGTATGAAGTTAAAATTTAGCCAAAATAATATTCATTCCTCCAAAATATTTCTTCAAAGTATTTTGGGTTTAAACCCAAAAGTGTCCCCCAAATTTTTAAAACATGGGAGAGAACCCTTTTTCTTTTTTTAAAATTTGGTTCGGGTCCAACCGGTTGGACCCGATCCAACCGCCGGTCTGACCTATACCAAAATTTTTTTGTTCGATCGTAGGTCCAATTTTTAAAACATGGGAGAGAACCCTTCTTCCCTTTTTCTTTTTTCTTTTTTCATTTTTCTTTCCCTATCACTAACTATACTATAGCCATCTTTCTCCTGCTGAGACATACATTGGTGTCAACAGATAGGTTTGGACAGCAACTTGTCCGGCCAGGAGGAGTATACCTGTAAAAGAAAGAGAGATATCTAGGAGTACTTATCCTCTACTATGTATGTGACCCTTAAGATCTATGGAGGTAAGGTGAGACACTTGTGCTCATTAGCTAGCTAGCGATGTGGTATGTAGACCTGTAAAAGAGAGGCAGGGAAGAAGTGGAATTGGACTCTGGTGATTGAGAGATTTCAATTGTAGGGCCATGCAAGGACGGAAGAATGGAATTATTTCATGTTACCTTCCAGAAGATATCATCATTATAGAGACTAACAAGGGATACTTATCCATGTGTCGTGTCTCTGGGGTTGATGCCAACAATGACTAACTTGATGTTGCTTTGACAAGAACAAGTGTCTATATCATCTATTACAACTGCCAAGTTTCATCTATTGGGCCTTATTGAGACACTTTTCAAATTTTATCGAGGTTGATCGAACCCTACAAACGACTCAAACGCGGAACCAGAATTTTAGTTTATTTCAAACTAAACTTAAAATGTCATAGTTTTTAACGCACAAAATTATTTACTTTATAATACATTTATAATAAGTTAAATTAAGCATTCAACACTTAATTTCTTAGAATGTCATCACAATCCAAATTTCTTAGAAGAAGTCAAAATGTTATCTTCATATATGCGATGAGAAATAGGAAAAAAAAACTCTTGAGAATAAAGAAAATAGCTGATGAAATGTTGCATCCTCTGAAATAGAATACTCTGAGCATGGAAATTTTCTTAACCAACTTTGTTAAAATCGTCCGTTTTGAAGTCCAATTCTAAGTCTATGAATACTCAGTCAAAATAGGTTGATTTGGTGCAATGCTAAATTCATTTTGATTGATTATAAACGTGATGTTTCCATATTAGAACAAGCAGATCTCAAGTTCATTCTTGGTCAAATGCAATCCATGGAGATTGAGGTTCTGTACTAACCATAGAAATATATATCGTGATACTCGTTGATGTTTCTGTACTAAATATTCATGCATGGACGGAAGAATGGAATTATTTTATATGACCTTCCAGAAGATAGGATCAGTAATAGAATTAGAGACTAACAAGGGATACTTATCCATGTGCCGTGTCTCTGGGATGGATGCCAACAATGACTAATTGATGTTGTTTCGACAAGAAGCAAGAGTCTATATCATCTATTAAGATTGCCAAGTTTCCCTAAGATGATGCTCAGGGAATCAGGAAATATGATCTAAGAAATTTATTCGGTGGAGGACTCACAATATAGACACAAAAAAGTGGAAAGAAGATTTGATAGTAAAAGAAAATACATTATAAAAAGTGATGTCAAATAAGATTCAAACCCAAGGCTCGTAGCATATACACTAAGGACTTTACCAACTAGACTATTGTTTGATAATGACTTCAGCAGTAGAGGACCATTTTTTTAAACCGTAATTTTATTAATTAGAAAAACCTTTACAACTCTTTTATTTCCGGGGTTTGACCAAAGATGGAAAAAAATAGATGCAATCGAGATCTGAGAGTCACACAAAAACTTTGCAGTGATCAAACTCAAGATCTACGATGATACAAAAAGCCAAATAGCCAGATTTCAATATGAAGGAGGAAAATAGAGAAGAGAAGATCTCTCGTTCTTCCTTGCAAACGTGTTGCAATTGGGACATAACGAGTTACAATAATTTAGAGAAAGATGAGATGAAGAAAAGTTGCTGGGGTGTCAAAATACCGTTGCTCAAAGCAAGATTCGCCCCACACGAATTACTTCCAGGAACCAGCAAGTTGAAGAACTTATGGAACGCTCGAAGTCACCTCTGTTCTGACTTCTCGGATGGACTTGCAATGGCGGCATCAGCTCCCTCCCTCTCTCTCTCTCTCTCTCTCTCTCTCTCTTTTCTGACTTATAAAATTCGTAGTGGTTCACAAAGGAGGCCAGAAGATAGTATATATAGAGAGAGGATGGAAACCCTAGCCGCCTCTTCAGTTATGGAAAGATTGAATCAAATCTCACAAAGATAGCAACAAAATTAATTCAAAGCAACGAAATTAATTCAAATCCCACAAAAGTGGATCTGAATTAATCGCATTGAATCAGTCTTTCTATAACTGACTTGTAGCCTGCACAGTCAGCGGAGCCCTCCATGCGGCAGCAGCAGCAACAGCTTGGCCGCATGAGCCGCATGGTCTCATAGCCGCAAGTGCCGCATGGACCGCATGAGGCCGCATGAGCCGCATGGACCGCATGAGCCGCATAAGACCGCATGAGGCCGCATGTGGCCGCATATGAGCCGCATGCCGCATAAGACCGCATGGCCGCATATGAGCCGCATGACTGTTGACGTGCTAAGTGCAAAGTGCGCCAACAAAATGCCACATTACGCCTCATGAGCCCATGAGCCCGAGCCCGAGCCCAAGCCCGAGTCCAAGTCCGAGTCCGAGTCGCTAAGCCCCTTTGGGACTTAGCTCCAAATGGAATTAATCCAAGAGAATGACAAAAGCATTAATGCTTAATCCTTGGAGCCTTATTCTTACCTCCTACTAAAATCACCCACATGGTTCCCTCCTTAGGGTCACCACCACATGTGCATCTCTCAACAACACAACCAAGTATATATGTTGAGATAACTCATGGTGCATTTCCGATGTGGGACTAAACTTTTACAAGGCATGTTGAGAGCAAGCTCTCTCCATGTAAAGAAAGCACCAACAAACTCAACCCTTAGGCACACGTATCTGAAGGTATACTCATACAATGAACGTCTTTTTCTATATTATTAATAATTTCACTTGGATAAGTCTTCAGTCCATCAAATATGCGATGGTTCCTCTCCCGTCAAATATACCACATTGCCGTCGCCAGTCTAATACGAGCTTCTCTATACCGCAGACTGCCTCGATATTTTTTCGACATATTCCCAATCGCTAACTTTCCAAATTCTACTGCAACATTGTAGTACAACTGAAGCTTCTCTCCCTGTAAATACCATATAGGCAACGTCATATGAAAGAGAAAAATACATGTTTTTTGGATTCATTCACCTGGCCATAGAATACACATAGCTGGTCCCCGAGTAAGATCGAAATTTGACTAGCTGGTCTATCGTAAGAAGCCTGCCCATCAGGAGACGATACATGCATAATTGCATCTTCTTTGCACACCCCTTCACCTAGACAACCTCTGCTAACACCTATTTCTCTTGAGCCTCTCTAGCTTGCTTGTAGGCAATCCGGCTCTCAAACTCCCCACTAGGCAAGTCATCCCAAACCCAAGTGTCCATAGGCAGACTAGAATCAATCTTCACATGGTGGAAAGGTATTGGTACAACCGTGCTTAGCGCTGATCCCCGGCCTGCCGCACCCCATATATAATAATCGTCGCCACCCTCTCCTCCAGATAAGCTTCATGAGACGCATGTTGACCGACCACTGTAGTAGTCCCGAGTGATTAAGCCAAGGATTCAACCACATGTTCGTCCTCTCACAATTCTTAAGCATGCGAGATATAACCCTCCGAATCGTCCCCTATGTCTTAGAATGTGCTTGAAGTAGCTGACTCGTTGTTATTGGAGTAGTAGTCCCAGAAATTAGCCTCTTTCAAATATTGTTCCCTTATCGAACATGACCATAATGAGGTCCCATGTATAAAGCACCATACCATCTTCATTCCTACCACTTTTCGTATCATCCTGAGTGACCGTAGGCCAACACCCTCTTCAACCCGAGGGAGACATAGAGTATCCCAAGTCACTGCATGAATCCCATCTTTCCAAATAAAATTGGCACATAATTTTTCCCATTCTGTCTATAGTGGTCAGTGGTAACATGATAGATTGCAGCCAAAATCCCATGACCGCCATAATAATAGATCAAACTAATTCGATCTGGCCTCCAAATGACAATTATTGAGCCTGCCACCCTTCTAGTTTCTTCTGAGTGAACTCCACAATACTCTAACACTCTGTCTATCTAGCATGGTTAACTGACAATGGAATACCAAGATATTTGACTGGGAAGTCACATCGTGTAATACTGATTTTCGATGCCCGCTCATCTATGCTCGAACAACCCTGATTGAAGTATACTTTACTTTTATCTTTGTTTAGCCGAAGCCCTGATATGATCAAACTCCTCCATAACCATAAATACCTCAATAAGCCCTGAGAGTGTCGGTACCTGAAGCACCAACAGCTCGTTAGCATAAATAAGATGAGTAATATCGGCTGTACCTGACGAAACAATGGGACAATTTGTCGCCGACACACTTCGAGGTCCATCAAAGACGAAAAATACTCCATCATCATTGTAAAAGGATATGAAGAGAGTGGATCCCCTTGATGTAGCCCTCTATTACTCTTGAAAAAACCATATGGCTGACCATTGATTAGCAAAGAGAAAGAAGCTGTCGTAATGCATTCCCGAAACCGAGCCACCCACTGCGAAGCAAAACCTATACAATCATAATATGACATAGGAAGTCGTGGTTCACAATATCACAATCCTTCCAAAGATCAAGTTTTATACATGCTTTCTGACAACTAGGCTTGTTGAACCTCCGCAACATCTCATGTCCAAGCAGACTATGTTCGGTAATAGCTCTTCCTTTAATAAAAGCAAGTTAATTTTTGGAGACCAAATTTTGTATTACTTGCTCCATATGCCTACAAATAAGATGGGTAATTATCTTATAGAGATAATTACAACATGCAATAGGTATGAAGTCTGTCATCTCTTCGTAGCCCCTCCTTCTTTGGCACCAGTATAACAAATGTATGGTTTATTTCTCGCAATAATTTACCGTGCCGAAAAAAATTGCTAACCATCTACAATAATGGGCCCTTTTGCACATCCCAGTGAACTTTATAGAATTTACTCCCAAATCCATCAGGCCCAGGGGCCTTGTCTGGATTCGCAGCCTTCATAATCTCCTCCACCTCTTTCAACCTGACTAGAGTGAGAAGCACACGATTTTCTAGTTCTATAACCAGTTTCTTACAAACCAAGGGAGGGAACTGAGTCAAATAATCATCTTGATTGTATAGGGAAGTGTAATACCTGACCACTTCTACTTGAATGTCTGTGTGTGCTAGAAGTTCCACCCTATTAGCATTAATAAGTTTATTGATTTTGTTACGGTATCGACGAGCACGTACAACATTATAGAAGAACTTCGAACATTGTTTGCCATGAAATATAAAAGAGCAGAACAATTATCGGAGGACTGGACTTTTACTTCACGTTACAAACTCGCTTGTACAAAGAAAGCCTAGGGACGAAAGCCTAGGTACAGCAGTCTAAGTACAATTGTTTATTTTAGATTCTGGGAGGTGACGATAGAGGCTCGGAAAAGCGACGACAGCTCTGCCTTACTCCTTGGACGATCGGTATGCAGCCTTGGCTCCAGAAGATTGCTCAGCGTTGAAGAAATGCTCTCTTTGCTCTCTTTCTGCTCTCTCTCTTCAAGTATTCTGGTGCTCTCTCTGATCTCGAAAAGTGCTCCTTTCTGTATGTATGTGTGCGTATGTGTGTATATATCTTGCAAGAGAATGGCACCCTGCTATTTATAAGAATGAGGGGACCTCATTAGGGTTCACAATGATTGCCCCTCAAAGTGGCGGCGGCCTGTTGATCGATCAATCTGGGCCATTAATTTGGAGTGTAATAGATCTGGGCCATTTAGTGCAGATTACACCAAATCCTATCAGTAATTAATGCTGATTAGAATAAATCTCCACGATGATGATCTGCTGATGTCTGCGAATCTGAATGAATAAATTTAATTCATTCTCCTGCCACGTGTCCCAGATTATTGGGATTTGACCCAATCTTTAATTGCGGTAAATCTGGGAAATTGATTGGATTTATGACACGTATCCTAGGAGTCCCTGAGCCACATAAGGATTAGGCCGCATAAAGTTTGAGCCGCATAAGCCTGGCCACGTGTCAGGGCAGCTTGGGGAGTGGACCCCAAATCTTCAAACCATATGATAATCTGGACCATATAATGGGTAGTGAGCCGCATGGAGATGATCCTTATGAGCCACATAGGGCTGATCCTTGTGAGCCGCATAGGGCTGTCTCGATCTGGGCCGTATAGAATAACTTCAGCTTGAGCCGCATAGGGGGGTCTCTGCTCGAGCCGCATATGGCTGTCTATGTGTCCCAGCTGCATGGCATTTTCTGGATCTCGGGGGGGTTGTGTCAGAGATTTTCTTTGATTTCCTAGGATTCTGTCATTATGACAGAGTCATAATTACCTCTTTATGTCAGGCCTGTTGCTTCGTCAGAGTGGTCAGCCGTCCAAGCAATTAATGCAGTATAGTGCGGAGGGGAGAACTGTTTTGCAATCCACGTGTCTTTTCTTCTGAGCCGCATGGTGATCACAGAACCGCATGGACTCGTTTGAGCCGTATGGATTTTTTGAACCGCATGGGCTATCTGTGCCGCATGGGATTTTTTGGCTGCATGGATCTTTCTTTATTATTTTTTATGCTTCTACAAGACCTCCTTCAAAGTTTTCAATTTGCAAAATTGAAATACTTTGAATAAGAAGCATGGCCGGTGTGGAAGCTCTTAGCCGCATAGATGTCTTGGCCGCATGGAAGTTTCAGCCGCATGAACTTTCGAGCCGCATGAGCTCTTTGCCTCGTCATTATTGTCACGTATGGCAATCTTTTGTATTAAAAGTGATGTTGATTTGCTGTCAGTCTTAAAGGCCACTTTTTGGTGCAGGATCCCAGGGGTTTGGCCTTTATTTTAGGCGGCTTGCCTCGGTAACCGTTGGGTCGGTCCTCGTGTACGCATGGGAACCGAAACGTTTTGCTCTTGTTTATAAATAAGGATGGGTTCACTCGGAGGGATATCTTTGCTTCCTCTTTCGTTCCAACTATTGCTGTCTCGCTTTTCTTCCCTCATTTTCTTTCTCCGATCGTCGGTCATGGCCCCCAAATCCTCTAAGGTCGCCTCTGCTGCGGCGAAGGGCAAGAAGGCGACTTTCTCGTCAGCCGTCGTGCCCGAAGTGCACCCTGATGTCCGTCCTGCCCTTAATGGTAAGGGTTGTATTTGGATACTTTGAATCCTAAGAATTCATGGCTCTGTTGCATATTTATGCACAAGCCTTCACCCAAGTTTGACTATGATAGAGCCGCATATGCTGTATGGTCTGCATGACCCTCTCATATCCGAGCCGTATAGGAGATGCCCTATGTTTGAGCCGCATGAGAAGGGTTTGAGTCTCTGGATGTAAACCGCATGAAGTCTCCTTTGAACGGAGCCGCATAAGCTTCTGACAGACTGATCCGCATAGCGTTTAGCGCCGCAAAAGATCTTCTGCTTAGAACCGCATATGTTCAATTGATCCGCATAAGCTATCGAACCAATGTTATATGGAATTCCCGATTGCTTTGGGCCGCATGAGGCTGTGTTGTCCGAACCAAATAAGCTCCCTTGGGGCCGTGCCACCTGAAACTTAATTGAATTGGAGCCGCATAGGGCTTCATTTGATCCGAGCCGCATAGGCTTGCAGGAACTTGAGTTAAGTAACCATATTTTAATCCTATTTCTTTTTTGTCCCTTTTTCAGTGAACTTCCCAACCAACCCAGCAGGAGAGCTTCTTGTGGGTTCAGCTCAGTTTGTCGTGGGCGTGCGGCTCGACGGTTTAATCCGACATATAGTGGATCAGCTTCCCACTAATGAACCTAGGGAGAGGGTGGCTGTCATTAACAACCAGTCTTTCCACTTTCTTTGTTCGATGATGAATTCGGGAAAGCTGGACGGAGAATATCTGAAACCGGCTTTTCTCTTTGGGGATGCCTTTTCCATAAAGAACTCCCGATTGCTGGATGTTTCTGAGAGCTGGGATTTTTTTGTAGACGGGGTGGAGATCCATATCCCCGAGATGGAGGGGCATTATCCCCTTTCGTGGTTTAACATGGTACCATTGGGCAGGACAATGGTGGGCTCCCTGACTCCCATCCGATCAGGAATATTTGTGGACAACATTCACTACAACAGGCGTACGGGTTCAGCATGTGCGGGCAAGGATTCAGTTAGTCGGAGTGTGATAGGGCTGCTCTCTGGCACTTTTGTAAACGTGACTGGTCCCAACTTCTCTTTCACTCGAGCTGATACCTTTCTGAATTAGCTCGCTCGCAAGGGGTCTTATCCTGTGGACAGGTTGTCGCTGCTGAATTGGATAAACCTCATTCCTACATGGGCCAATCTTACCTCATGGATCCTGAGAAAATATGGGGAATCTCTTCGGGAAATTGACCTTTACTACGCCGTCCGGGGCACCTGTTATGGGTTGACTATTAACAAGCCTTTGTTCATGGCCCTTTTGGAGCTGTATAACCGGCGTACGGGGACTTTCTTCGCCCCCGGAGGAGAGCTGGGGCTTGCTCTCCATGAGATGCATGCTGTTTCTAAGCTGCCGTGGGGAGACGAGACCTTTGAAGTATATACCCCGACGAACGAGGAACTCGATGACCTGGCTCGACGATTTTCTGGTTTCGTCGCCGTGTACCGAGAACTATTGTGCCATCATAGCATCTGCCACCAGATTGTTATCAAGATAGAAAATAGCTCAGAAGGGAGCGCCCCACACACCACGGCTTGGGTTGCGTATCTTTTCAAGTTACGTCCCTCCGGCCGAGTTTCGTCTCGAGGTCCTCAAACCCCGGAGGAGGTGATGGACATGATGTTGAAGGTCAAAAGGTCGAGGTCTACCCGTGACAGGTTTGGGAGCCGCATTGATTCCTTCAGTTACTTCCACTACGGTACCCGGGAAATGTTCGATAAAGCGATCTTAGCTGGGTTCCTGATGGTGTGGCTATGCAATTGCGTAGTCTCGGGCGGAGCAGGTTCTATGGAAAGGATCAGCCGCCATTTCATTCCCCCTGCTGTGAAGCTAGTCTTCAAAGTAAGACTGGCCCTTCTCCCGGCTATGGTGTATAGCATACAGCACGACCTCCGCGCCTTTTCATCCAAAGTCATTGCTCGTGAGACGACGCTGGAATTTGAATGGATAGAACTACCATACCACTACCTCATGGGGTGGTTATTAATGCACTACCGGTCGTTGATGAGGCCAAGAACTGAAGAAGATGTTACTACTGACGACGCCTTCCTTTTTCGATACCGTCATCAGCCTTGGGAGCACGATACCATGCCAGCCTGCCGGAGGGCGTTGGCGAGAGTTGACGGGCCCGAGTTCTTTGTCTCTCTTCTTCAATTTACCCTCAGAGAAGTGAGGGGAGTACATGTTGACGGCGTTGATCCTCCCCAACTTTTATCTGAGAAGATGCTTCTTTGGCTGCGGAACATCCGCCCTGTGCACCTGGTATATCGTTACTGAAATAACGTATACCTGGAGCCTTATCTGCCTAGTAGATTTTCTCGTCAATTCGGGTATAGTCAATTGTTCCTGGATTGTCCTAGCGCTAGCTTGAGCTTTGAGGGCAGTGTACTCGATGGCGTCCGGGCTTGGCATTATTACAATGCGGTCCATACTCGGGCCAGCTTCTCGGTCCCCGATGCCAAGACGGCAGGGGATATTTTGTATATAGCGGCCCTTTATGATCATGTCACAGCGAGCAAGCCTCCTGTCGATTTTGATATAAATACTAGCTTCATTGCTGGCACTGGTTTGGCTGAGAAGCCAGAGGGATCCAAGAAGAGGAAGGGGGGGCGAACAGGGTTCCTGTGCCGGACTCATAGTCCACTATGGCGGACGAGGAGGATGATGAACAAGACGCCGATGACTCGTCGCATTCTTCGGACGAGGAAGTTGGGAATCAGCCCCCTATTATGCCAGATGAAAGGGTGGCGGGCCAGCCGTCTACTTGGTCTGACGAGGTGGTGGAGGATCAACCATCTGCAGTGCCTGGCTCTTCGCGTAAGAGAAGCAGGCGCGTGATTACCGCTGATGGTCGAACCTACTCTACAAAGCACACTGCGGTAAGACGTCGCAGGCTGTTTATTGATGATGTTGACGTTGTTTCTGAGGTGATTTGAGTTTCAACTACCTCCTTTCTTCTTCTTCTATGTTATGGCCTAATCGTTTTTTTCCTTTTGCTCTTTATAGGCGTTAGATGAGTTCGCTTCTCAGGACCCGATTGCCGAGGCTGACCCAGTCCTGTCCCATTTGGTCAGTGATGTGTGCACTGCTATTATTGATGCTGAAGTTCTTCCGGTTGCGGTCGAGGAGCCCCACCTTACTGGGACCTCAACTCAGGGGGATGGGAGTTTTACTGCGCCCGTCCCTGAGACATCTGAACCCCAACAGGATGACACTGTCCTGGCTGGCTCCATTTCAGGGATAGCCGTGACAGAGAAACCAGTTGAATTCGGATCAGAAGCTGTGGGTGGGGAAACTACGCCGGCTGGGAACGAACCGCAGCCTCCATGCTCTTCTCCTGGTAATACAAGTCAAACCTTAACTTATGAATAAGCCTATGTACTCCGTCATCCTATCCTTCAGATTACGTCGATTAATGGTTGCTTTTGATGTTCAGGTCCTAACCCTTTATTGCCAGTGACGGACATTGCTGGGGCGGACCCTACCAGAGAGGGTCTGACGGAACCTCACTGTATTGAAGGGCCTCCATCTGGGTCGAGTTCGGGAGTCCAGGTAGCAGTACAGCTGGGACAAGGGACGATTGTCACCCCCAGTTTTCAGAAACAGGAGTATTTTTGTCATTTTGCATTTTTGAATATTTTTAAAATTTATTTTATTATTTATGATATTATTTTGGGGTTGAAATTTATTTTATTATTTATGATATTGTTTTGGGGTTATTTGAGTCGAGTTCGAATTTCAACTCAATCCGACTTGAAACGGGGACCCAGGGGGGGTAGTTTCACTCTAGTGGGACCCACACACTAGTTAGACATAGCCCACATGATATTAATTTTAGTCCACATGATATTAATTTTAGTTAGTAGTTAGACTAATTATTTATGGATAGGTTTAGTTTAATTAGAGACTTAAAACTAGACTAATTTGACCTCAACCTTTAACCCATTCTTAATTTAAATCAAATAGATTAGTGGAGGGAAGTTTGGACATTCAAAATGGGGACACCTCACCCTTTTTGGGCAGCCACCTATGGGGGGGGGGGGGATAAGGAGTGAGTCACCATCTCTTCCATTTCATTTTATCCATATATTTTCTCTCTCTTGTTCTTTCCCAAATTTCTAGAGAACAACTCCATTGATTTCATCTCCAAATCCACCATTTCTTCTACCAAATCTTCTTCTCTTCTACTCTACTGCATAGTTAGAGGGTGCTAGCCAAGTTTGGGAGGATTTGGAGCTCGTTCGTGTCCTTTTGGAATCTCTACGTGTCGGTGTCGAGTCGGAAGGCTTTTTCCTTTGAAACTCTCTCCCGGAAGGTATAATCTCTTCTCTAATCCATTCCTACATGCATATAGAAATATTTTGAACCCATAGGAATGACCCCATGGTTGTATCTCCATTTGTGTCCATTTCGTGTCCATTTGGAGGTCATAGGAGTGTCCTTTGTGTTGTGGTTGTGTCCTAGTGGGAAAAAACCCCTATTTTGGACACTTGTATGTATATATATATTGTAGGAATGATTAATTAGTGTTTTAATCTCAGATTTATATTTTTAGAGAGTGGATTGATCTTATATAGGATGGTTAGAATAAGTTTTATTTAGATAGCTATGTTGGTATCCAAGTATTTTGGCCTACATGTGTTTTTTGTCCAAACAACCCAAATTCGTCATAATTTTTATCCACGTTTTTAGTAGCTAGAGCAACTTAGAAATGTCATAACTTTTAGCTCATAACTCCATTTAATCTTCCATTTTTTTAAAAGAAGCGTATCGAAGTTAGCTTTCAAAAAATATATATTTTAATAAGCCAAATTCGTTCTATAACTTTCTGTAGAATTGTTTGAGTGTCAGCTGTACGATAGATGAACGCGTTTCGGTGTTTTTGCGATTCCGGGAGCTTTCAGACATGAAAATACGATCCGTTTGAAGTTTCGGAAAGCTAACACGAAGAGCTATAACATACTTTAATCCTAGAATTTTGTGAAGGTCCAATTGGTACAGTATTGGTTTTAAGTAGAAGAGTGACTATACGACGTAGGCATTTTGTGTAACCTATGAGCCAAGTATAGATATCATGTGAATGTAGGTATCATAGATTGTCAAGAATATGTATGATATAGTACATATATGTATATATATATATTATTGTTATGTAATATATGTTAGTATAGTGTGTGTGTTTGAATGAGATAAGGATGTGTGTGGTTAGTGGAAAGAAGTGAGATTGATAGAGGATATGTGCTAGTGTGTGTTTGATGTTGTATAGATGGTAGTGTAGTGTGTGTGTTGTGAAGGTGAGAGAGTTGGGAGGATTATGCCATCCTATTTGACTTGAGGATAGTGTAGTTTGTTGAGTGATTTGTGTTTTGATTGAGTGGTAGTGTGTTTGCATATAGATGTGTGTAGGTGTGTTAGAAGAGAAGGGTGGTGGATTTGGTATATGTGTTTGTGTGTGTGGTTAGATGGTTAGAGAGTGAGAGAATAAGAAGGAAAGCAGCAGGAAAAATTAGTAAGCAGTAAGCAGTAAGCAGTAAGCAATAAGCAGTAAGCAGGAAAAAGCAGTAAGCAGAAGCAGTACAGGATGGTTTTTTGGGGTTTTTGTGGTCTCGAAACATCCCCTTTTGACCCACCTTAGCCCCAAATACCTACCCACACTTATCAACCACATTTAGTACTACGAAACCCCTAAGTTAGAGAGTGTTTTTAGTATGTTAGGCGGTTAGTAGGGTAGTGTTTATAGTGGTAGAAAATAAGGTTGTCAATGTTAGAAAGTATGCCATGTTATGTTATCTTGAGGGTAGTGGTAGATGTTTGAGTTAGTTTTTGAGAAGTTATTTTAGAAGTAACATTCTAAGTTAGATGAGGGTTATATAGATGAAGTTTGTGAGAGAGAGTGAGTGTGGTTTAGAAGAATGAGTTATGTTAGATGTGGTATCTTGATATCTCAATATTACCTTAAGGTAATGTGTAGGAGAGTAACATATTAGAAAAAATAGTTTTGATGTCCAAGAACCCTAGATTTCTTGGTTGGTAAACCCTAGATAGGATAGTATCTAGCTACCCTAAGGAGCCTAGGCTAGTATCTTGAGTATTAGCGGGGTTTCCTTTATAATGGGCAAGGTATCGGGATTACCTTGATAAGGGTAAATGTAGGTAATAGGGTATAGTTAAGATATTGAGTTTAACTTCTAAGATATAGTTAGAATTAGGTTCTCTTGTTTGGTAATGGTTAGGATTAGTGTCCTTAGACTAGTTTTGACCTCGGTTGACCATTTTGACCAAAAGTCAACAAAAGTCAACCGAAAGTCAAACTTAGCCTATAAGTGACTAGAATTGACCGAAACCAAACCAGAGTTGACCAGTTGACTGAAAGTCAACATTTGACTAGTTTGACCTAGGGTTGACCAAAGTTGACCAGAGTTGACCAGGGTTGATCAGTTGACCAAAAGTCAACTGTAAGTCAACCTTTGACCCCGTTTGACCTAGTTTGACTTGGATTGACTCTCCGTGACCTGGTATGACCTAGTATGAACTAGTATGACCCAGTATGACCTAGTTTGACCTAGTACGACTCAGTTTGACCTAGATTGACCTAGTTTTGACTTAAACTTGCATTCATGACTTAAATTAGTTTCCTTTTTCAGTATAAAACCCTGTTTAACTTATAGTATCTCATTTTAGGTTTGTGATTTACTGTGAGCGTCTGTTCACCTTATCAGCTCATGACCACAAGCGAGTACATTCACTGATAGTTTTCATTATCTTGATATCTAATATATCTGATTCAGTTGTAGTGTCTTACATGATTCCCGACACGATGGTTCACGGACTAGTATACGTTGGATCCTGTCATAAGATGTTATTCCTAGATTTTTCTTGGTATGTTGGTATATGATATCCATGTTCATGTACTTATATAGACATCAATTTGGGAGTGGACTGATCACCTGCTTTCGAATTCGTGTCATGATGTGTCATGTCCGGATCCATGATACTATTCGGGGATGGGGGAATTATTAGGGGTTATGTGATCAAAGCCTCCCTGTCACTATTTTGCTAGCGCCACCCTCACCTCACGTAGGGTGTAGCAGATACCCCATGCCAGGTTATCCAGGTTGGCCGGCATGACTCTCTGTTGAGGTTACCGCAGATTGTCGGACCAAGTGGATAATCCCACCATGACTCCCTAGCCGATCACATATCGCTCTAATAATTCAATTTATATTTATTGTCGTATCTTATATTCCAGTTCAGCTTTACTTTCTGTACTTCTCACCATGCTATGATTCCATTACTCACATGCTCTACCTACTTTTATACAGTACCATGATTTGAGACTAAGTTCTGTTTGAAAGAAGGGTTACAACCCCGGTCCTTGTTTGGTTCAAGGGTTGTAACTCGGCTTTCAAATGGTTCCAAAGTCGCCTATATCTTTGTCTTGTATTTCATTATACTCTCTTATAGTATTTGTCAATTCATATGGAACTGCTGTTGGTGTTTGTACTTGCTCATTTTCCTGACAGGATATCGTTGACATATTACAGATGATTCTGAGGCAGATTGCCCGACCTATTATGGGGTCGAGTCTGATGGAGTAGACCCGGGCTGTGGTTTGTTAGTAGAGCCACTAGACTTTGCTCACCCTGAGTAGTGTAGCTTAGTTAGGTTTGCCTGGCCTACGAGCCAGCTAGTACTTTTTAGACTGTAGTAGTTTTTTTATATATTATGTGATTCTCTGGGTTGTTTGTGTATAGCTCTGGACTTGTGTGGATCTTGGACTTATTTCCTGTTCTCATCATTCGTATTTTCCTTTCCATACTATCTACCTTAGTTTTACATTTGTGATTGAGACTGTATTGCTATGTCACCTCCATTCGGAGTGTATATACTGTACAGGTATATTTATCTGTTTAGTTGTAGTATTTATAGATGACCTAGACAGCGTTCTACCGCCGATGCTGTGGCATAGGCTGGACGTAACCACGTACTTGTGCCCCTAATCAGGGTGCGGGTCATGACACATTTTTGTGGTGGCCTATGCAGGTCAGAGTCGCAATTAGTGCGATCTCGTAATGGTGCTCGACTTAGAGTACTAATTACGAGCCTGCGACTAGGATATAGAATATGAAAGGAGTTACTCAATCACATTTTAGGAAAATTCTGATCTTTTGATTACCATGACAACTCTTCTTGCATTTGAATTCAATTGTCCTCCTTTGATAATATCTTATCTTGTGCCATATTGATCTCTTGGGTTCAATTCGTCTTCAGGATGACAGTGACTTATTTTCAGGCAGTAGCAGAGCAGATAGCAGGTTCCAATCTTTCAATCTCATTTCCGCATTTGCTTTCTTATAAACTGTCTTGAAATTCAATTCCATCTGTTCCTTGATCGTTGAATGAAATTTTGTTCTTGTGATATGATATTCTTCTGAGATAAGTCGTATGGGCTAGGTCGTCTTGATTATGAGATTTTAGAATCCTCTAAGGTCATGCTAGCAGGCATAGTGAGGACATATAGTCGGATTATGGTCGTATTTCTCGGGTGTGAGAATTTAAAGTTTTTGCTGCCAAGCATGCGGCAATGCAAAATTTTTAAATATCATAATTCTAGAGTTATGTACTATAGTCAAGGACTTTGTGATTATCGTAGCCTTGCTCACTGGCATGATGGAGATTCTGAGTATCATGATTTTGGATAGACGCATACGATTATCGATTTGCATGATTTTTTCTGTGGTTACTTTGTTTTAATTTTTGAGGATGATTCCTTTAAGGTGGATAGACTTGTAGCACCTAGTTTCTATTTGAGTATAATTTTAAAATGCTATAATTTTAGTCATTTAATTAATGTCATTTAATTCATGCTTTGATTTTGGAGATTTTAATCATTTTAAAATTTTGAGCCATGACTTGTGATTTTGATGTTTTACTAGTGAAACCCTAGGGACTGTTTGACCTGGAGCCTAACCATGTGATTAGGATACTTTCAGTGTTATTTCTGGCCCAAAGGAATTTTGGTCATTGGACCTCATTGATTTATTTTGATATTTTGCATTGGTGATTGCTTGGTTTTAATTTCGAGGACGAAATTTTTTTAAGGTGGATAGATTTGTCACCCCTAGTTTTCAGAAACAGGGATATTTTTGTCATTTTGTATTTTTGAATATTTTTAAAATTTATTTTATTATTTATGATATTATTTTGGGGTTGAAATTTATTTTATTATTTATGATATTGTTTTGGGGTTATTTGAGTCGGGTTCGAATTTCAACTCAATCCGACTTGAAACGGGGACCTAGGGGGGTAGTTTGACTCTAGTGGGACCCACACACTAGTTAGACATGGCCCGTATGATATTAATTTTAGTCCACATGATATTAATTTTAGTTAGTAGTTAGACTAATTATTTATGGATAGGTTTAGTTTAATTAGAGACTTAAAACTAGACTAATTTGACCTCAACCTTTAACCCATTCTTAATTTAAATCAAATAGATTAGTGGAGGGAAGTTTGGACATTCAAAATGGGGACACCTCGCCCTTTTTGGGCAGCCACCTATGGGGGGGGATAAGGAGTGAGTCACCATCTCTTCCATTTCATTTTATCCATCCATTTTCTCTTTCTTGTTCTCTCCCAAATTTCTAGAGAACAACTCCATTGATTTCATCTCCAAATCCACCATTTCTTCCACCAAATCTTCTTCTCTTCTCCTCTACTCCATAGTTAGAGGGTGCTAGCCAAGTTTGGGAGGATTTGGAGGTCGTTCGTGTCCTTTTGGAATCTCTATGTGTCGGTGTCGAGTCAGAAGGCTTTTTCCTTTGAAACTCTCTCCCGGAAGGTATAATCTCTTCTCTAATCCATCCCTACATGCATATAGGAATATTTTGAACCCATAGAAATGACCCCATGGTTGTATCTCCATTTGTGTCCATTTCGTGTCCACTTGGAGGTCATAGGAGTGTCCTTTGTGTTGTGGTTGTGTCCTAGTGGGAAAAACCCCTATTTTGGACACTTGTATGTATATATATATATTATAGGAATGATTAATTAGTATTTTAATCTCAGATTTATATTTTTAGAGAGTGGATTGATCTTATTTAGGATGGTTAGAATAAGTTTTATTTAGATAGCTATGTTGGTATCCAAGTATTTTGGCCTACATGTGTTTTTTGTCCAAACAACCCAAATTCGTCATAATTTTTATCCACGTTTTTAGAAGCTAGAGCAAATTAGAAATGTCATAACATTTAGCTCATAACTCTATTTAGTCTCCCGTTTTTTTTAAAAGAAGCGTATCGAAGTTAGTTTTCCAAATATATATTTTAATAATCCAAATTTGTTCTATAACTTTCTGTAGAATTGTTTGAGTGTCAGCTGTACGAAAGATGAACGCGTTTCGGTGTTTTTGCGATTCCGGGAGCTTCCAGACACGAAAATGTGATCCGTTTAAGTTTCGGAAAGCTAACACGAAGAGCTATAACATACTTTAATCCTAGAATTTTGTGAAGGTCCAATTGGTACAGTATTGGTTTTAAGTAGAAGAGTGACTATGCGACGTAGGCATTTTGTGTAACCTATGAGCCTAGTATAGATATCATGTGAATGTAGGTATCATAGATTGTCAAGAATATGTATGATATAGTATATATATATATATATATTTTTTTTATTTTTTTATTTTTTTATTTTATATATATATATATATATATATATATATTATTGTTATGTAATATATGTTAGTATAGTGTGTGTGTTTGAATGAGATAAGGATGTGTGTGGTTAGTGGAGAGAAGTGAGATTGATAGAGGATATGTGCTAGTGTGTGTTTGATGTTGTATAGATGGTAGTGTAGTGTGTGTGTTGTGAAGGTGAGAGAGTTGGGAGGATCATGCCATCCTATTTGACTTGAGGCTAGTGTAGTTTGTTGAGTGATTTGTGTTTTGATTGAGTGGTAGTGTGTTTGTATATAGATGTGTGTAGGTGTGTTAGAAGAGAAGGGTGGTGGATTTGGTATATGTGTTTGTGTGTGTGGTTAGATGGTTAGAGAGTGAGAGAATGAGCATGAAAGCAGCAGAAAAAATTAGTAAGCAGTAAGCAGTAAGCAATAAGCAGTAAGCAGGAAAAAGCAGTAAGCAGAAGCAGTGCTTGATGGTTTTTTGGGGTTTTTGTGGTCTCGAAACATCCCCTTTTGACCCACCTTAGCCCCAAATACCTACCCACACTTATCAACCACATTTAGTATTATGAAACCCCTAAGTTAGAGAGTGTTTTAGTGTGTTAGGCGGTTAGTAGGGTAGTGTTTATAGTGGTAGAAAGTCAGGTTTGTCAATGTTAGAAAGTATGCCATGTTATGTTATTTTGATGGTAGTGGTAGATGTTTGAGTTAGTCTTTGAGAAGTTATTTTAGAAGTAACATTCTAAGTTAGATAGGGATTATATAGATGATGTTTGTGAGGGAGAGTGAGTGTGGTTTAGAAGAATGAGTTATGTTAGATGTTGTATCTTGATATCTCAATATTACCTTAAGGTAATGTGTAGGAGAGTAACATATTAGAAAAAATAGTTTTGATGTCCAAGAACCCTAGATTTCTTGGTTGGTAAATCCTAGATAGGATAGTATCTAGCTACCCTAAGGAGCCTAGGCTAGTATCTTGAGTATTAGCGGGGTTTCCTTTGTAATGGACAAGGTATCGGGATTACCTTGGTAAGGGTAAATGTAGGTAATAGGGTATAGTTAAGATATTGAGTTTAACTTCTAAGATATAGTTAGAATTAGGTTCTCTTGGTTGGTAATAGTTACGATTAGTGTCCTTAGACTAGTTTTGACCTCGGTTGACCATTTTGACCAAAAGTCAACAAAAGTCAACCGAAAGTCAAACTTAGGCTATAAGTGACTAGAATTGACCGAAACCAAACCAGAGTTGACCAGTTGACTGAAAGTCAACAATTAGTCAATATTTGACTAGTTTGACCTAGGGTTGACTAGAGTTGACCAGAGTTGACCAGGGTTGACCAGTTGACCAAAAGTCAACTGTAAGTCAACCTTTGATCCCGTTTGACCTAGTTTGACTTGGATTGACTCCCCGTGACCTGGTATGACCTAGTATGAATCAGTATGACCCAGTATGACCTAGTTTGACCTAGTACGACTCAGTTTGACCTAGATTGATCTAGTTTTGACTTAGACTTGCATTCATGACTTAAATTAGTTTCCTTTTTCAGTATAAAACCCTATTTAACTCATAGTATCTCATTTTAGGTCTGTGATTTACTCTGAGCGTCTGTTCACCTTATCAGCTCAGGACCACAGAAGAGTACATTCACTGATAGTTTTTATTGTCTTGATATCTACTATATCTGATTCAGTTGTAGTGTCTTACATGATTCCCGACACGACGGTTCACGGACTAGTATACGTTGGATCCTGTCATGAGATATTATTCCCAGATTTTCCTTGGTATGTTGGTATGTGATATCCATGTTCATTTACTTATATAGACATCGATTTGGGAGTGGGCTGATCACCTGCTTTCGAATCCGTGTCATGATGTGTCATGTCCGGATCCATGATACTATTCGGGGATGGGAAAATTATTAGGGGTTATGTGATCAAAGCCTCCCTGTCACTATTTTGCTAGCGCCACCCTCACCTCACGTAGGGTGTAGCAGATACCCCATGCCAGGTTATCCAGGTTGGCCAACATGACTCTCCATTGAGGTTATCGCGGATTGCCGGGCCAAGTGGATAACCCCACCATGACTCCCTAGTCGATCACATATCGCTTTAATAATTCAAATCATATTTTATATTTATTGTCGTATCTTATATTCCAGTTCAGCTTTACTTTCTGTACTTCTCACCATGCTATGATTCCATTACTCACATGCTCTACCTGCTTTTATACAGTACCATGATTTGAGACTAAGTTCTGTTTGAAAGAAGGGTTACAATTCCGGTCCTTGTTTGGTTCAAGGGTTGTAACTCAGCTTTCAAATGGTTCCCAAGTCGCCTATATCTTTGTCTTGTATTTCATTATACTGTCTCTTATAGTATTTGTCAATTCATATGGAACTGTTGTTGGTGTTTGTACTTGCTCATTTTCCTGACAGGATACCGTTGACATATTACAGTTGATTCTGAGACAGATTGCCCGACCTATTATGGGGTCGAGTCTGATGGAGTAGACCCGGGCTGTGGTTTGTTAGTAGAGCCACTAGACTTTGCTCACCCTGAGTAGTGTAGCTTAGTTAGGTTTGCCTGGCCTACGAGCCAGCTAGTACTTTTTAGACTGTAGTAGTTTTTATATATTATGTGATTCTCTGGGTTGTTTGTGTATAGCTCTGGACTTGTGTGGATCTTGGACTTATTTCCTGTTCTCATCATTCATATTTTCCTTTCCATACTATCTACCTTAGTTTTACATTTGTGATTGAGACTGTATTGCTATGTCACCTCCATTCAGAGTGTATATACTGTATAGGTACATTTATCTGTTTAGTTGTAGTATTTATAGATGACCTAGACAGCGTTCTACCGCCGATGCTGCGGCGTAGGCTGGACGTAACCACGTACTCGTGCCCCTAATCAGGGTGCGGGTCGTGACAACGATGCTCCCTGCGCCCTCTTCTGCGAACGTAGTTTTGGGGGTTAATCTTTTCGCCCTGCCGAGCATCCAGGCTCTTCGGGCGGCGGAAGTGGAGCTGGCCGCCATTCAAGCATCTTTCCGTACGGAATTTGCTTCCTTGGTGGCGGGGGCGACAACTTCTGAGGCTACTCCTTCGGTACTGTCTGCCACCCTCCCTTTGACGCCGTCCTTTATAGAGGTTTTGGATGAAGTGTCCCGGGATGTGGTCGACAGTTTCCACCGCCACCTGAAGAGGGGGATCGAGGCAGCTGTAAAAAGGGGGACTCCTTTTACTCTGGCCCGTCAATGTGCCGGTGGCCAGATCAATATCCTTAGGACACTCCCTGGTGGAGGGGAACTGGCCGCGCTTCTGGAGCCTAAGTTGTTAGAGGCTGATCGTCTCGTGGCCCAGTTTCGCATGCTGCAACAGGCTGATTTACCTGCGGTCATAAATCAAGAGCGCAACTTCCTCATTACCGCGGTAGAGAAGGTGATGGCTGCCCGGGAATCGCTCAAGCCGGCTATATTAAAGGACCGCCGGAATTTGACTCGGTTGTATGATCAGTGGAGCCGTCGGACTGAAGATTGTGGGGCCTGGGAAGCGGCTGCCTCCCGTGGGGTAACCGACACCCGGAAACAAATCCTCGAGCTCCAAAGAAAGCTGGCCTTCTTGGAGTCCGAGTCGGAAGATGCTTGTACTGAGAAAGGGATTGCCATCCAGGAGGCTGACAAGTTTAGCAGGGCTTCTGCCAATCTAGAACTTGCCCTGAAGAAAATAGAGAACGACTGGCAGGCGTATATGTATTTGAATGATGCGGAGCAATTGTCCCAAGCGGTCGAGCGCCGAGCTAAATAGAGGCTTGAGCGGGGTACCGCCTTGGTGAGAAGCCGGCTCCTGGAGTTGTGTAATGCTGAGCTATAGTCGGCCTTTTCTTCTTGTTTTGTTCATGTTTCCTTTTTGAAAGGGACGTGGTCCCAAAACATGTAATGCTTTTTTTTTTTCCTTCAAATAAAGAGTACTTTCTATTCTACCCTTCATTTGCGTTGCTTGTGGTACCTGTGATATTGTGGTGATGTTATTCCCGTATAGGGGGCTTATTTGTGGACCTATTACCCATGGCATACCTTGGTTTTAGGTACAGGTAACAAGTTTGACTGTGGGTACTTAGAATAGTCCAACGGCAAGGTGGTCGTGGACGTTCCCAGTATCGGGATATAGAATGCCATGGAGCAGCTGGGCTCTCGGGGCATGATGAGGAATAGCGGGCCTGTACTAAGAGACTTAGCAGAGGACATTTGTGGGCCTATTATCCTTGGCGTACTACGACTTAGGATACGAATAATAGGGTGAAGGGGGACCAACATACTTACTCAGAGGTTATGAGGACATGGCAAGTATGGGTTTTTTTTGCTGTGGAGCCTTCCTACTCAGAGGTAATAAGGACATGGTAGGGATGGACTCAACGGATGATATTTGTGGTCAACAGAGGACATTTGTGGTCAACAGAGGACATTAGTGGCCAACAGAGGACATTTGTTGTCACGCCCCAGAACCAGAATACTGGAGAGCGGGGGCAGACATAGCCAGCTACGTATATGAAATGGAATCCATCTCGCTATACGGTCACGGCTGTCTAGATACATGAGGGTTTATCTACAAGCCAACAGTCTCTTAAGGTCATGAACAAGCCTAGTGTGTCAATCACAAGCAAGTAAGTAAAAGTCACAAGATGTATGATCATTAAATATACAATAGTAAGGCGTCCCAAACATTACATATTCAGTTGATCATGAAGCTAGTCGTTACAAAATGTCAGGACTAGCAAGAGTTTAGTCATACATGATCAACCCTAGGATCTGTTAATCATGTTACAGCCCGTAGGCAGACAGTAAGTAAGTGCAATCGAGCTAAACAGGTACTCGTCGGCTAAACGCCTCAAAAGAATATTTTTACAATAGAGTGGGAGAGCCAAAAATAATCCACTCGTTGCCAGGGTTCCGTCTAGTGGCCACCATCTGGCTGGAAGGTCGGTAGATCCTCTGGAGCTGCTCCGAAATCTGGCCACACAAAACCAGCTGGGTCAGACCCCAGAAAGAGCAAGTGCCACAAAGGAAGCTTCACTTAAGAGCTAAAACCAGCAATCAGCACAAGATATAAATAAAAGTAAGAACTGGAAATAAAGAAAATACACCAGGATGATATACGACGAGATAACCATGGAACTATTCAGATAACCAGGTTACAACCCGTAAACCAAGCAAGGATCGGGGTTGTAACCCTTCGTCTGAACAGAACTGGGAATTCTCACCATTTATCGGTAAAATAAATACAAGCATTCTGGTCATTCAATAATCTGGAACAGGATCAGGGCAAGACTAGACTGGTTAGACTCCGTCCAATCACTTCACGGCCAAGCAAGAATTACGGCTTGATACTTTAACTAACTAGGGTTGTCACAAGCCTAATTACTAACAAGATGCAGTAAGATTATTCCACAGCCACAAGCCCTGCAGACCATCCAGGTTACCCGGGTTAAAAGATTAGAGTTGAATTCAGGTGGGTACATCATCCAGGAAACGAATATACCCTTAGGTAGCTTGAAGGGTGCAACACATGACAGTGTGCTGGAAATGTGCCCTACTCGACGGCAGGCCACAGATCCCAAGGCGTGCCCAGGTAACGGGATTGCCTGTAGCTGGGAAATCTCGTCATGACTAATGTATTAATCTAGTTATTTGCCTTAGTCCATTTTAGTAGGTACTCCTGACCGTGGTACTCAGGAGTCCCTGTCCTAGACGTGATGCAAGACAGGACTGGTTTATTTATACAAACACAATCGCCCACGGTGTCCAGATTAATTATACAGGTCATATCATGTCAGGTAGCCGTCGCAACAGCTATTCAAGATATTCATGTCAGGTTATCATGCCAAGTGTACTTGTCAGGAGTGCGCCACGACGGGCCACTATCAGGTCATGTCAGGTTATTATGTCAGGAGTGCACCACTACGGGTCACTATCATGTCATGCTCAATTATCAATTCCAAACATATCAAGTAAATTCGTGATTATCAAGTTCAGGACAAAAGGCGTGAGGATATAAAATGGACGTTAAATATCTAATAAAATATCAATATACAGGGCTATAGAAGATCCAGGGTAGTCAGACTGCGCTCAAGTCAGGCTGCGCTCAAGTCAGGCTACGCTCAAGTCAGGCTACGCTCAAGTCAGGGTGTGCAAGACATACGTCTCCAAAAGGCAGGGTATGTACTCCATACGACTCCTCTTCAAGGCAGCGTATGAGGTCCATACGACTCCTCATCAAGGCAGCGTATGTACTCCATACGACTCCTCATCAAGGCAGCGTATGAGGTCCATACGACTACTCATCAAGGCAGCGTATGAGGTCCATACGACTCCTCGTCAAGGCAGCGTATGTACTCCATACGACTCCTCATCAAGGCAGCGTATGAGGTCCATACGACTCCTCATCAAGGCAGCGTATGTACTCCATACGACTCCTCATCAAGGCAGCGTATGAGGTCCATACGACTCCTCATCAAGGCAGCGTATGAGTCAGACTGCGCTGCGCTAAAGAACGCGCGCAGCTCAGTGACGCAAGCTAAGAAGCTCGTGCACTGCTCACTGTCTTCTCTAATTCAGTAAGAACTCCATGGTTGAACCCAAAGCTTCAAAAGTCCATAACTTGGTCAAAATAAGTCCAAATCTAACTTTTCAAAGGTCAAAATTGGGTAGAATAAAATTCTCTACAACATGGAACCATCAAAACTTAAAAACAAGGAAGTTTGATAGATCAAAACCACCAAAATCCGAAAATAACTAATTTCTAGATCTACAAAAATTAAAGCCTCAAAATGGAAAATGACAAGTTCTAATGTGTCTTAGAAACAAGAGGAGAAGCTAATGGAACAATAAAAATGGGCTCTCTTGTGGAAGCAAGTTGCACTTGCCTAAGGGGTGTTCTTGGTTGGTGGTGGGTTTAATGGAGAAGGAAGAAGAGTTAATGAGAAAGTGGAGGAGAGAGAAAAGTTAGGTAGGTTATAAAAGGGGATGGTGGTGGTAGGTAGGGGGTTCACCCCTTGGTTCATGATGAACCAAGAGCAATCACAAACCGAACCAAGCCAACCCAAACCAAGAATAAACCAAGCCCAGGGAGGAAATTAAGCAAGAAAATTATGTAATACAAGAATAAATACGTACACGTATTCCAAAAATACGTAATACGAACCACAGGCTTTACAACTCTACCCACCTTAAAAGAATTCCGTCCTCGAAATTTAATCAAGAGGCTAGAGGAGCAATGACAAGCTACATTAATCACATGCAAGCTATAACTAGGCAGACAATCACTCATTCAAGCAAGGAATCGAAGACATGAGGCATAAGAAAGATATTATACCTCACGAGTCAAACAAGTCGGGATATCGCGATCGGATATCATCCTCACGCTCCCACGTTGACACCCCCAAAGAGTGATGACCCCAAGCAACTCGGACTAACTTGATAGTCTTGTTCTTGAGGATTTTCTCTCTCCGGTCCAATATAGACACGGGTCTCTCCTCATACGAAAGGTTGGTACCAACAACTAATTCCGAATGATCCAGGATGTGGCTCGGGTCCGAGATATACCGTCGTAATTGGGATACATAGAACACGTCATGCACCTCGCTTAGCGACGGTGGAAGAGCGAGACGATATGATACATCTCCTACTCGCTCCAGAATGTCAAACGGTCCTATATACCTAGGATTAAGCTTGCCCCGTACGCCGAAACGAATGACGCCACGGTTAGGCGAAATCCTCAGAAATACATGATCGCCGATCGAAAACTTGAGAGGGCGCCGATGAGAATCGGCCCAATGGCGCTGGCGATCTTGGGCAACTCAAAGATGATCTCTGACTCGTCTGACCACTTCAACTGTCTGGGCAATCATTTCTGGACCGAGCATCTCTCTTTCCAACATCATCCCAGGCTAGCGGGGATCTGTACTTCCTACCATACAGTGCCTCGAACGGTTCCATCTGGATACTGGCCTGGAAACTGTTGTTGTACGAGAATTCCACCAGGTGCAAGTGATCTTCCTATGAACCACCGAAGTCAAGTGTGTAAGACCGTAATATGTCTTCAAGAGTCTGGATCGTGCGCTCCGACTGGCCATCTGTCTGCGAGTGATATGTTGAACTGAACTGGAGATGAGTTTCCAAACTCTCTTGTAAGCTACGCCAAAAGTACGACGTAAATATTGAATCTCGGTCCAAGGTGATACTGACTGGCACACCGTGTAATCTGACAATCTGCCTGAGGTACATCTCTGCTAACTGAGCCGTCGACTGACCAACTCTGAATGGAAGAAAGTGAGCCATTTTCGTGAGCCTGTCAACTATAACCCAGATAGCATCTCTACCTGCTGGGGATCTAGGTAGTCCAGTCACAAAATCTATGGTCATATGCTCCCACTTCTATTCTGGAATCGGTTAGGGCTGAAGAAGTCCAGCCGGTCTCTGATGTTCGGCTTTAACTTGTTGTCAAACCAAACACCGAGAGACAAACCGAGCTATCTTCCGCTTTATGCCATTCTACCAGAAATGCTGCCGGATATCACGGTACATCTTCGTACTGGCGGGATGGATGGAATACTGCGAACTGTGCGCTTCTGACATGATCTTCTGCCGGACATCTCCGCTGGGTACACAAAGACACTTACCATGTCGAAGTGTACCATCCTCATGAATGCATAACTCTCGTCTTCGTCCTGCCTCACACTCTGCTCTGAGTCGCTGAAGCTTGGAATCTGCCGACTGCGCCATCCGGATCCTCTCGACTATAGTGGACTGAACTTGCATACTGGCCATCAAGGCCACACTGGAAGGGAGAACAACTTCAATACCCATCTTCTGAGGATCTGCTAACAGCTCTAGTTGCGCTGTTAGAAAATAAACTCCTGCTCTCCTGCTCAATACATCTGCAACAACATTGGCCTTCCCAGGATGATACTGCAGGTTGACATCATAATCCACAAGAAGCTCCATCTACCTTCTCTGACGCATGTTAAGATCCTTCTGGGTAAAATCATACTTCAGGCTCTTGTGGTCGGTGAAAATCTCCACCCTGTCTCCATACAAGTAGTGCCTCCACAACTTAAGTGCAAACACCACTGTTGCCAGCTTCAAGTCATGGGTTGGGTAATTCCTCTCATGATCACGAAGTTATCATGACGCATAAGCTATTACCTTCCCATACTGCATCAGAACATATCCTAAACCTCTGTCTGAAGCATCACAGTACACTGAGAATCCTTCGGTCCCATCTGGAAGCGTGAGAATAGGAGCTGTTATCAGGCCTCGCTTCAACTGCTCAAAAGAACTCTGACACTCTGTTGTCCAAGCAAATTGTGCATCCTTGCGGGTCAACTGCGTCAATGGTGCTGAAATTCGAGCAAAATCCGAAACAAACCGCCGGTAGTAGCCGGCTAATCCAAGAAAACTACGAACCTCTGCAACTGTGCTGGGCACTGGCCATAACTCAATAGCCACAATCTTCTGGGGATCCACTTCTACTCCTCCTCGAGTGATGATATGACCCAAGTACGAAATACGATCGAACCAGAACTCGTATTTACTGAACTTGGCATATAACTGGTGCTCTCTGAGGATCTGAAGAACTATACGGAGATGCTGCTCATGCTCCGCCTCACTCTTGCTGTAGACCAGAATGTCATCCAAGAACACAATCATAAACTGATCCAAGTAAGGCATGAATATACGATTTATGAGGTCCACGAATACTGCCGGCGCATTGGTTGCTCCAAAAGGTATAACAAAGAATTCCCAATGCCCATATCTCGATCTAAAAGCTGTCTTCGGGATGTCCTGCTCTCTGACTCTGATCTGATGATAACCTGAGCGCAAATCAATCTTCGAGAATACTGAAGCCCCCTTGAGTTGATCAAACAAGTCGTCTATCCTCGGAAGAGGGTATCTGTTCTTGATTGTCACTGAGTTCAAGGTACGATAATCAACACATAACCTGGACGTACCATCCTTCTTTTTCACAAGAAGCATCGGGGCTCCCCAAGGCGATCCACTAGCACGAATGAATCCCTTGGTTCTGAGTTCTTCAATCATCTTGTACAATATCTCCAACTCTGACGGCGCCATCCTGTAGACTCTCTCTGACACTGGGGCTGTCCCGGGAATCAAGTCTATAGTGAACTCGATCTTCCGCTCCGGAGGCATACCTGGAAGTTCTTCTGGAAAAACATCTGGAAACTCCTCGACTATCCTGGGCAACTGAACTGCTGCTACTGCCATCCGCAATACTGGAGGAGACGACTCAACTTCGCCTCGGGAGAAAGAAAACTTTGGCTCGCCTGGAATGCTAAAAACAACCCTGCCAATGTGGCAGTCTATCCTAGCATACTGGTTCCTCAACCAATCCATCCCTAGGACCACATCATAATCGACCATCGGGAACTCTATCAATCTAGCGGGGAATTCTCTACCGCTAACTACGATTCGACACGAGGAAAACACCCTATCTACACCCACAAGTCCGTTACCAGTAAGTATATTGAGCCTTACTGATAATGACTCGGGCTCCAGTCCTATCCGAGTCGCGAATCGTGTAGACATAAATGAATGCGATACACCAGAATCAAATAAAGCTGAAGCTGGAAAGGAGTTGACGAGAATAGTACCTGCCACTACCTCTCCTGGTGCCAATCCTTCCTCCACGGTCATCACCATAGCCTGACCGTGCCCTCGGGGTGCTGGTCCCCTCTGCTGAAATCCTCGCTGCCTGCTCTGACTCTGGGCTTGGACTTGTGCATACTGCTGGGGGTTCTGCTGCTGGAACACTTGGGTCTGAGGCGGCAAGGGCCTCGGCAATAGATACTGCTGCTGCTGGACCAGAGCTGGTCCTCTCACAGAAGAGCTAGAAAGTTTGGACGATGATGAACCACCCCTATTCGGGCAGGATCCAACCCTATGGTCTGGTGCTCCACAAGCCAGACACAATCCCTGTGCCCTGCGACATTCTGCCACCACATGGCCTCGCTTTCCACAATGAGAATAACCCACTGCGGAAGATTGCTTCTGCTTCTGCTGCTGAGGGTGCGTCGGAGTTGAATGCTGAACCGACGTTACTGAGGCCGCTCGCCTCGGAGCTCCAATAGTCAAAGCCCTGGTTGCCGGGGCCGGTGCTGAAGACTGATTCATCTGGCCGTGAGATCTCTTCCGACCTCCGGCCCTATCCACAATCCTCTGGGAGGTATACTCATGCCTCCGGGCTGCTCTCAAGATTGCATCAAAAGTCTGAAGCTCAAACTGCTCAACTGCCAACAAGATCTCCAGGTGAAGTTCCTGCTGGAACCGCTGGGCTCTATCATACTCGGTTGCCACCAAAGTGGGAGCAAACCGACTGAGTCTGGAAAACTCGGCCGCATATCCGTCGACCGTCCTGCCTCCTTGCTTCAGATTGGTAAACCTCGTCTGCAGATCATACCGAGCCACGGCATCGAAATACTTGGTCTGGAATCTCTCTCTGAATACTGCCCAAGCAATGGGTGCTGCTAATCCAACGGCCTGCGCTGTCCACCAGCTGCGGGCAAGATCTAACAACTGCAGGCACACAACGGCCACCTTCTCGTCCTCTGGGGCCCTGGCTGCTTCTAGAATCACCTCTGTGTCCTGAAGCCATGCATCTGCTGCGATAGCATCTTCACTACCGTCGAAGAATGGAGGGTTCAAGCGCTTGAAGCTGTTGGCCGCGCTGTTACCCTGTTGACCACCCCGGGTCAAGGCATCCGTCACAGCCTGGTGCAAGGCATCTCCACGTCGGTCTTGGGAAGCTGTCAAGGTCCTGACGAGTCCTACCAAAGTACCGTCATCATGTTCTACAGGTTGAACTGGCTGGACTGGTGGCTCTCCGCCAGAAGGCACAACTCTGGAGGCTACTCCGGAATGCTGGGCTTGATCTCCAGGTTGCTGCTGGTCCGCGGGAGGTGCTCCGCCTTGCTGGTTGGTAGGACCACGAACAATGCCGCTGAAGAAGACGACATAGGGAACAATAAGGAAGGGCCATGACAGATCAACGATACAAGCATATGATCAGGACAAGAATCCAGGGATTCAGAAGATACGAGTAGAGATCAAGGACGAATACTGATTGAGACATCTATTCGGTAAACCCTCACATATTTTGATTTACAAGACCTGTATGGGCCACCACTTAAACCATGTCACGCCCCAGAACCAGAATACTGGAGAGCGGGGGCAGACATAGCCAACTACGTATATGAAATGGAATCCATCTCGCTATACGGTCACGGCTGTCTAGATACATGAGGGTTTATCTACAAGCCAACAGTCTCTTAAGGTCATGAACAAGCCTAGTGTCTCAATCACAAGCAAGTAAGTAAAAGTCACAAGATGTATGATCATTAAATATACAAAAGTAAGGCATCCCAAACATTACATATTCAGTTGATCATGAAGCTAGTCGTTACAAAATGTCAGGACTAGCAAGAGTTTAGTCATACATGATCAACCCTAGGATCTGTTAATCATGTTACAGCCCGTAGGCAGATAGTAAGTAAGTGCAATCGAGCTAAACAGGTGCTCGTCGGCTAAACGCCTCAAAAGAATATTTTTACAATAGAGTGGGAGAGCCAAAAATAACCCACTCGTTGCCAGGGTTCCGTCTAGTGGCCACCATCTGGCTGGAAGGTCGGTAGATCCTCTGGAGCTGCTCCGAAATCTGGCCACACAAAACCAGCTGGGTCAGACCCCAGAAAGAGCAAGTGCCACAAAGGAAGCTTCACTTAAGAGCTAAAACCAGCAATCAGCACAAGATATAAATAAAAGTAAGAACTGGAAATAAAGAAAATACACCAGGATGATATACGACGAGATAACCATGGAACTATTCAGATAACCAGATTACAACCCGTAAACCAAACAAGGACCGGGGTTGTAACCCTTCGTCTGAACAGAACTGGGAATTCTCACCATTTATCGGTAAAATAAATACAAGCATTCTGGTCATTCAATAATCTGGAACAGGATCAGGGCAAGACTAGACTGGTTAGACTCCGTCCAATCACTTCACGGCCAAGCAAGAATTACGGCTTGATACTTTAACTAACTAGGGTTGTCACAAGCCTAATTACTAACAAGATGCAGTAAGATTATTTCACAGCCACAAGCCCTGCAGACCATCCAGGTTACCCGGGTTAAAAGATTAGAGTTGAATTCAGGTGGGTACATCGTCCAGGAAACGAATATACCCTTAGGTAGCTTGAAGGGTGCAACACATGACAGTGTGCTGGAAATGTGCCCTACTCTACGGCAGGCTACAGATCCCAAGGCGTGCCCAGGCAACGGGATTGCCTATAGCTGGGAAATCTCGTCATGACTAATGTATTAATCTAGTTATTAGCCTTAGTCCATTTTAGTAGGTACTCCTGACCGTGGTACTAAGGAGTCCCTGTCCTAGACATGATGCAAGACAGGACTGGTTTATTTATACAAACACAATCGCCCACGGTGTCCAGATTAATTATACAGGTTATGTCATGTCAGGTAGCCGTCGCAACAGCTATTCGAGATATTCATGTCAGGTTATCATGCCAAGTGTACTTGTCAGGAGTGCGCCACGACGGACCACTATCAGGTCATGTCAGGTTATTATGTCAGGAGTGCACCACTACGGGTCACTATCACGTCATGCTCAATTATCAATTCCAAACATATCAAGTAAATTCGTGATTATCAAGTTCAGGACAAAAGGCGTAAGGATATAAAATGGACGTTAAATATCTAATAAAATATCAATATACAGGGCTATAGAAGATCCAGGGTAGTCAGACTGCGCTCAAGTCAGGCTGCGCTCAAGTCAGGCTACGCTCAAGTCAGGCTACGCTCAAGTCAGGCTACGCTCAAGTCAGGGTGTGCAAGACATACGTCTCCAAAAGGCAGCGTATGTACTCCATACGACTCCTCTTCAAGACAGCATATGAGGTCCATACGACTCCTCATCAAGGCAGCGTATATACTCCATACGACTCCTCATCAAGGCAGCGTATGAGGTCCATACGACTCCTCATCAAGGCAGCGTATGTACTCCATACGACTCCTCATCAAGGCAGCGTATGAGGTCCATACGACTCCTCATCACGGCAGCGTATGTACTCTATACGACTCCTCATCAAGGCAGCGTATGAGGTCCATACGACTCCTCATCAAGGCAGACATAGCCAGCTACGTATATGAAATGGAATCCATCTCGCTATACGGTCACGGCTGTCTAGATACATGAGGGTTTATCTACAAGCCAACAGTCTCTTAAGGTCATGAACAAGCCTAGTGTCTCAATCACAAGCAAGTAAGTAAAAGTCACAAGATGTATGATCATTAAATATACAAAAGTAAGGCGTCCCAAACATTACATATTCAGTTGATCATGAAGCTAGTCGTTACAAAATGTCAGGACTAGCAAGAGTTTAGTCATACATGATCAACCCTAGGATCTGTTAATCATGTTACAGCCCGTAGGCAGATAGTAAGTAAGTACAATCGAGCTAAACAGGTGCTCGTCGGCTAAACGCCTCAAAAGAATATTTTTATAATAGAGTGGGAGAGCCAAAAATAACCCACTCGTTGCCAGGGTTCCGTCTAGTGGCCACCATCTGGCTGGAAGGTCGGTAGATCCGCTGGAGCTGCTCCGAAATCTAGCCACACAAAACCAGCTGGGTCAGACCCCAGAAAGAGCAAGTGCCACAAAGGAAGCTTCACTTAAGAGCTAAAACCAGCAATCAGCACAAGATATAAATAAAAGTAAGAACTGGAAATAAAGAAAATACACCAGGATGATATACGACGAGATAACCATGGAACTATTCAGATAACCAGGTTACAACCCGTAAACCAAACAAGGATCGGGGTTGTAACCCTTCGTCTGAACAGAACTGGAAATTCTCACCATTTATCGGTAAAATAAATACAAGCATTCTGGTCATTCAATAATCTGGAACAGGATCTGAACAAGACTAGACTGGTTAGACTCCGTCCAATCACTTCACGGCCAAGCTAGAATTACGGCTTGATACTTTAACTAACTAGGGTTGTCATAAGCCTAATTACTAACAAGATGCAGTAAGATTATTCCACAGCCACAAGCCCTGCAGACCATCCAGGTTACTCGGGTTAAAAGATTAGGGTTGAATTCAGGTGGGTACATCGTCCAGGAAACGAATGTACCCTTAGGTAGCTTGAAGGGTGCAACACATGACAGTGTGCTGGAAATGTGCCCTACTCGACGGCAGGCTACAGATCCCAAGACGTGCCCAGGTAACGAGATTGTCTGTAGCTGGGAAATCTCGTCATGACTAATGTATTAATCTAGTTATTAGCCTTAGTCCATTTTAGTAGGTACTCCTGACCGTGGTACTCAGGAGTCCCTGTCCTAGACATGATGCAAGACAGGACTGGTTTATTTATACAAACACAATCGCCCACGGTGTCCAGATTAATTATACAGGTCATGTCATGTCAGGTAGCCGTCGCAACAGCTATTCGAGATATTTATGTCAGGTTATCATGCCAAGTGTACTTGTCAGGAGTGCGCCACGACGGGCCACTATCAGGTCATGTCAGGTTATTATGTCAGGAGTGCACCACTACGGGTCACTATCACGTCATGCTCAATTATCAATTCCAAACATATCAAGTAAATTCGTGATTATCAAGTTCAGGACAAAAGGCATAAGGATATAAAATGGACGTTAAATATCTAATAAAATATCAATATACAGGGCTATAGAAGAACCAGGGTAGTCAGACTACGCTCAAGTCAGGCTGCGCTCAAGTCAGGCTACGCTCAAGTCAGGCTACGCTCAAGTCAGGCTACGCTCAAGTCAGGGTGTGCAAGACATACGTCTCCAAAAGGCAGCATATATACTCCATACGACTCCTCTTCAAGGCAGCGTATGAGGTCCATACGACTCCTCATCAAGGCAGCGTATGTACTCTATACGACTCCTCATCAAGGCAGCGTATGAGGTCCATACGACTCCTCATCAAGGCAGCGTATGAGGTCCATACGACTCCTCATTAAGACAACGTATGTACTCCATACGACTCTTCATCAAGGCAGCGTATGAGGTCCATACGACTCCTCATCAAGGCAGCGTATGTACTCCATACGACTCCTCATCAAGGCAGCGTATGAGGTCCATACGACTCCTCATCAAGGCAGCGTATAATTCAGACTGCGCTGCGCTAAAGAACGCGCGCAGCTTAGTGACGCAAGCTAAGAAGCTCGCGTACTACTCACTGTCTTCTCCAAATCAGTAAGAACTCCATGGTTGAACCCAAAGCTTCAAAAGTCCATAACTTGGTCAAAATAAGTCCAAATCCAACTTTTCAAAGGTCAAAATTGGGTAGAATAAAATTCTCTACAACATGGAACCATCAAAACTTGAAAACAAGGAAGTTTGATAGATCAAAACCACCAAAATCTGAAAATAACTAATTTCTAGATCTACAAAAATTAAATCCTCAAAATGGAAAATGACAAGTTCTAATGTGTCTTAGAAATAAGAGGAGAAGCTAATGGAACAATAAAAATGGGCTCTCTTGTGGAAGCAAGTTCTACTTGCCTAAGGGGTGTTCTTGGTTGGTGGTGGGTTTAATGGAGAAGGAAGAAGAGTTAATGAGAAAGTGGAGGAGAGAGAAAAGTTAGGTGGGTTATAAAGGGGGATGGTGGTGGTAGGTAGGGGGTTCACCCCTTGGTTCATGATGAACCAAGAGCAATCACAAACCGAACCAAGCCAACCCAAACCAAGAATAAACCAATCCCAGGAAGGAAATTAAGCAAGGAAATCATACAATACAAGAATAAATACGTACACGTATTCCAGAAATACGTAATACGAACCACATGCATTACAACTCTACCCACCTTAAAAGAATTCCGTCCTCGGAATTTAATCAAGAGGCTAGAGAAGCAATGACAAGCTACATTAATCACATGCAAGCTATAACTAGGCAGACAATCACTCATTCAAGCAAGGAATCGAAGGCATGAGGCATAAGAAAGATATTATACCTCACGAGTCAAACAAGTCAGGATATCACGATCGGATATCATCCTCACGCTCCCACGTTGACTCCCCTAAAGAGTGATGACCCTAAGCTACTCGGACTAACTTGATAGTCTTGTTCTTGAGGATCTTCTCTCTCCGGTCCAATATAGACACGGACCTCTCCTCATACGAAAGGTTGGTACCAACAACCAATTCCGAATGATCCAGGATATGGCTCGGGTCCGGGATATACCGTAGTAATTGGGATACATGGAATACGTTATGCACCTCGCTTAGCGACGGTGGAAGAGTGAGACAATATGATACATCTCCTACTCGCTACAGAATGTCAAACGGTCCTATATACCTAGGGCTAAGCTTGTCCCGTACGCCGAAATGAATGACGCCACGGTTAGGCGAAATCCTCAGGAATACATGATCGTCGATCGAAAACTCGAGAGGATGCCGATGAGAATCGGCCTATTGGCGCTGGCGATCTTGGGTAACTCGAAGATGATCTCTGACTCACCTGACCACTTCAACTGTCTGGGCAATCATTTCTGGACCGAGCATCTGTCTCTCTCCAACATCATCCCAGGCTAGCGGGGATCTGCACTTCCTACCATACAGTGCCTCGAACGGTGCCATCTGGATACTGGCCTGGAAACTGTTATTGTACGAGAATTCCACCAGGTGCAAGTGATCTTCCCATGAACCACCAAAGTCAAGTGTGCAAGACCGCAATATGTCTTCAAGAGTCTGGATCGTGCGCTCCGACTGGCCATCTGTCTGCTGGTGATATGCTGAACTAAACTGGAGATGAGTTCCCAAACTCTCTTGCAAGCTACGCCAAAAGTGCGACGTAAATCTTGAATCTCGGTCCGAGGTGATACTGACTGGCACACCGTGCAATCTGACAATCTGCCTGAGGTACATCTCTGCTAACTGAGCCGTCGACTGACCAACTCTGAATGGAAGAAAGTGAGCCACTTTCGTGAGCCTGTCAACTATAACCCAGATAGCATCTCTACCTGCTGGGGATCTAGGTAGTCCAATCACAAAATCCATGGTCACATGCTCCCACTTCTATTCTGGAATCGGTAAGGGCTGAAGAAGTCCAGCCGGTCTCTGATGTTCGGCTTTAACTTGTTGGCAAACCAAACACCGAGAGACAAACTGAGCTATCTCCCGCTTCATGCCATTCCACCAGAAATACTGTCGGATATTACGGTACATCTTCGTACTGCCGGGATGGATGAAATACTGCGAACTGTGCGCTTCTGACATGATCTCCTATCGTACATCTCCGTTGGGTACACAAAGACGCTTACCATGTCGAAGTGTACCATCCTCATGAATGTTGACACAAAGTCACAGTCAACCAAATATTGACTACATTGACTAAATAATATCTGTATAAATTCAATACGACACACGACGTCTGCATTCAGTTCAGGACAGACAAAAGCTCAGTTTCCGACTCTCAGTGTATTTTCGAGTCTGTACTTTTATATTTTATTGAGTCTAGAAATATGTACTCTGAGTTATGCTGAGCTCTTGGAACTTAGTCTATAAGCCTACCCAAAATCCCAAGCTCCACCAAAACAAAAATTGCCCACAAGTCCCACTTAGGACCACTCTGTGCTCTGGAGACAGAGTTCGGGCCGAACTCTGCCTTCACACAGAGTTCGGGCCGAACTCTGTCCCCTAGAAATCAGGAACCCTAATTTTAGGGTTAGCTGGTTGCTAGCTGTCCAACGGCCAAATTTTTGAATTTTCCTACCCGAATTCTGGCCGAATTCTGCCTCTAAAAATACTATAAATAGGGCATGAATTCTCTCTTTTCAATTCACTCAATCTTCTCTTCTCTTCTCTCCTACAAGCTCAATAAGCCATACCCTTCCCATCTACTAGCCACAAGTCTCCTAAGTCTCGAGTGCTCAGCATCTCTCAGTTAGGATTCTTGTGCAAGAGTCGAAAAAGTCGCTTGGACAATTCCAAGCAAATTGCCACTGCGATCCTCTGTTAGAAGTTGACGTGCTCTTCTGAAGAAAAGGTACGGGTTGTAAACTACTATTTCACAAATAGTGGATTTAATCCTGAGCTAGAGTTCTCAGGCCTGGACTAGTCCTCCACGAGGAAAACCAGGTTAAAATTGCTGTGTTTGCGTATGCTCTTCTGCTCTTCATTTATTTTCCGCACTTTACTCTGATTATTTATTGTTGGTGAAAGAGTTATTTTTAATTGGCTATTTTTCTATATAAACTCTATTCACCCCCCTCTAGAGTTGCCAAACTGTTCTTCAATTGGTATCAGAGCTCTGTTCTCTTTACAAGGACTAACATCCTAAGAGCTGATCCATGGCAACCACACAATCCTTGATTTCCAATCATGGTGAAGGTCAGTCCACTCATAGGCCTCCCCTATTTGATGGGACTAACTACACATATTGGAAAACAAGGATGAGCTTCCATCTTAAGTCTCTAGACTTTGACCTGTGGACTGTCGTCACTGACGGTTACAAAAAGCCCGCCAGGATAGTTGTCGATGGTGACCTCATTGAGAAACCACACGACAAATATTCTGTCGAGGAGAAGAAACAGGCAAGTCTAGATGCTAGGGCTATTAATGCTTTATTCTGTGCTATAGACAGGAATGAGTTCAACAGGGTCTCTACATGCACCACTGCTCATGAAGTATGGAGACTTCTAGAAGTGACGCATGAAGGAACCACACAGGTCAAGGAATCTAAAATAAGCCGTCTCACTCAAGAGTACGAAGCTTTCAAGATGAAGCCAAGTGAGACGATCACTCAAATGATCACAAGATTCCTCGACATCATCAATCCTCTATCTTCGCTTGGAAAGCAGTACTCAAACCACGAGAAGATTCGTAAGCTGCTCAGAGGGCTACCAAAGATTTGGAACCCTAAGGTGACAACCATCATAGAAGGAAACGATCTCACAACAATGTCAATGGAGACCTTGATGGGTAAGCTTATGACTCACGAGCTTGACCTCAAGGACTTCGAAGAGCCTGCTCCGAAGACCAGGGAGATCGCACTTAAAGCTCATCAACGAAGAGCTAATCATGATGAGACCGAAGAAGATAATTCTGATGATGAAGACCAAGCTCTCATGGTTCGCAACTTCAGGAAATTCCTTCGCTTCAATCGAAGGAAGAAGGAACCTCAAGAAGACGATGAAGAAGAACCAACTTGTTACGGTTGCAAGAAAACTGGACATGTCCGAAAAGACTGCCCATTCCTGAAGAAGAGAAACCGCTATGAGAAGCCTTACAAAAAGAACTCATCAAAGAAATATGCCAACACAGGTATCTGGCATAAAAGTGAAGCAAGTGACTCTGAGGAAGAAAAGGACTCTCCTCAAGATACAGCAAATGTGTGCCTGATGGCAACCTCCAACAAGGTATCTAACGAAACTCTGGATGACTTTTCTTTTGATGAACTTGGCGATGCTTTCTCTGATTTACTCGATGATCATAAAAAGGTCATCGGTAAATATAAACATGCCAAGGACAAAATCAAAAGTCTAGAAGATGAGATACAAAGAATTTCTTTACTTCTTGATAATGTTAGAAACACATCACCCACAAATGACACTGATGAAGCATCCAAGCTTAAATTAAGCTTACATGATGCTGAAGCACGTATTGAGCAACAAACTCAAGAAATCACTACTCTCAACACGTTGCTTGCTGAAGAAAAGAGTAGACACAAGATTTCCATGACTAAGATTTATGGCTTAAATATGAAGGTTGATGAACTGCAAGCTGTTTCTAAAAGATTAGAAACCAAATTGGGTAAACAGGTTGTTCAACCTCAAACCCAATCACATGGGCACAACACCACTCATGCTAGTCAACCACGTCAATCTCATGTAGCACATAACCATGCATTTATATACACAAACTTTCACAAACCACGTGCACGTAAGAACAATTCTCACTCAGTACACACTCATCATGCACAAAGACACAATCAACATCACTCCACACATAAAAAGCACCATGCCATGCCATATAGACAAAATCATCATACAATGCCATATAGACAAGATCCTCATATACCATATAGACAAAATCATCATGCCATGCCATCTAGACAATATCAGCATGTCACACATCATAGACAATACCATCATTCTATGCCTCATAGACACCATCAACATGCCACTTATTCCATGTATAATCATCTTCACCATGCTAACTCTTCACATCATGTCCATCCTCATCCTGCTGCTTATAGATATTACTCTCATGCTTCTAGTATAAATAAGAATGCTATCTGTACTTATTGTGGATTACATGGACACATCTCACCACAGTGCAGAGTTAGAAGACTTGTAGATAAAAGGATATATGCTTGGTTCCCAAAGACTAACTTTTCAGGACCCTCAAGAATTCGGGTAGCAAAGGTCACATCTACTCTTGATGTAGGTGGACCTTCTCTCCTCAACTGAAAGTAAGTGGATTCTCGATAGTGGATGCTCGCGACATATGACGGGAGACGCAAATCTTTTTGCATCACTATCGATGAAGAGAGAAGGATACGTATCCTTCGGTAACAATCTCAAAGGGCACATTATAGATGTCTATATGCCCACAAAGACGAACGACTACTTTGGCACCAGCATCTTGGTCATGCCAACATGGATGCTATATCCAGGCTTTCTACCAAGAAGCTAGTGAGAGGATTGCCTGACATCACATTCAAAAAGGACACGGTATATGCCGAATGTGAACTAAACAAGGCAACTAAATCCTTATTTCATTCTATCAACTCTGTAAGTACTACTAGACCCTTGCAACTACTTCATATGGATTTATTTGGTCCTAGTAGAATAGCTAGCCTTGGAGGCAAACTTTATGCATTTGTTATTGTTGATGATTTTTCGAGATTTATATGGGTTTTCTTTCTCGCTAATAAGAGCGATGCTATTTCTGCTTTCAAAATTTTTGTAAAGAAAGTTCAAAACGAAAAAGGCTACATGATTACTCGAATCCGAAGTGATCATGGAGGTGAATTCGTAAATTATGATTTTGAAAGTTTTTGTAATGCAAATGGTTTTGATCATAAATTTTCTTGTCCTAGAACTCCTCAACAAAATGGTGTTGTGGAGCGGAAGAATAGGACTCTTGGCGATATGGCTAGAGTCATGTTGAATAAATTTTCTCTTCCGAAATATTTTTGGGCAGAGGCTGTAAGTACAGCATGCCACATTTTGAATAGGATGCTTATTCGTCCCATTACGAAGAAAATACCCTATGAGCTTTGGTTTGGGAGAACCCCCAATGTTTCTTATTTTAAAGTTTTTGGCTGTAGATGTTTTATCCTTAACACCAAAGACAACTTAGGCAAATTTGATGCCAAAGCTGACGATGGTATCTTTCTGGGTTATGCCGCCAAGAGTAAGGGATATAGAGTTTTCAATAAACACTCACTTATTGTGGAAGAGTCAACAAATGTGACTTTTTATGAAGACAACAGTGCAGCAAGTACTCTTGATGATGACGTTGAGCCATCAACTTCTACTCCAATGAATACTTCAACCGAAACTAATTCTCTGGAGGGTTTGCCTAAGAAATTCTCTTTCAAACCTTCTCATCCAGAAAATTTAGTTATAGGAGAAGTTTCACGTGGAGTAACTACTAGATCATCACTAAGAGACTCCGTTGCTAGCACTGCCTTCATTTCACAAGTAGAGCCTAAAAACATTTCTGAAGCTTTTAATGATGAAATTTGGATTTCTGCTATGCAAGAAGAACTCAACCAATTCGAGAGAAGCCAAGTATGGGAACTCGTTCCTAGACCGGTTAATCACTCAATAATTGGTACTAAATGGGTTTTTAGAAACAAAGTAAATGAAGATGGTTCAGTCACACGTAACAAAGCTCGTCTAGTAGCTCAAGGATACAACCAAGAGGAAGGTATCGACTACGATGAGACGTATGCTCCTGTTGCTAGACTAGAATCCATTCGGATGCTTTGTGCTTTTGCTAATTTTCAAAACTTTAAATTATTTCAAATGGATGTGAAAAGTGCTTTCCTGAATGGTTTTATTAAGGAGGAAGTTTATGTGAAAGAACCCCCTGGCTTTGAAAATCATAAATTTCCCGACCACGTGTTCAAGCTGAAGAAAGCGCTTTATGGCCTTAAACAAGTCCCCAGAGCTTGGTATGAAAGGCTAAGCAGTTTCTTGCTTGAGAAAGGTTTTTCAAAAGGGAAAATTGACACTACACTGTTTATAAAATCTTTCAAAGACACTATTTTATTAATTCAGATTTATGTTGATGATATTATTTTTGGGTCTACTGATGAAACTCTTTGTCAAGAATTTGCCAAGTGTATGCAGACGGAATTTGAGATGAGCATGATGGGAGAGCTCAACTACTTTCTTGGTCTGCAAGTAAAACAACTGGCTAATGGAACTTTCATCTGTCAATCGAAGTATACCAAGGACATGCTGAAGAAGTTCGATCTTGACAACATCAAACCAATCAGCACTCCAATGGCTACTTCAACCAAACTCGAACCAGATGAGAGCGGCAAACCCGTTGATCAACGTAAGTATCGAGGTATGATAGACAGCTTACTTTATTTAACTGCTAGTCGCCCCGATATCATGTTTAGTGTTTGCCTATGTGCTAGATATCAAGCAAATCCTAAGGAATCTCACATGACCGCGGTTAAGCGTATCTTTCGATACCTTAAGGGTACGGTTACAGTGGGCCTATGGTATCCCAAGTCAACATCATTTGACCTCATCGGTTACTCTGATGCTGACTTTGCTGGATGCAAGGTCGACCGTAAAAGTACGAGCGGCACGTGTCATTTATTAGGAAAGGCTTTAGTCTCATGGTTTAGCAAGAAGCAGAACTCTGTTGCACTATCCACAACAGAAGCTGAATACATAGCAGCTGGGCGTTGTTGTGCACAAATTCTGTGGATGAAGCAAACCCTTGAAGACTATAAGTTATCTTTCATGCATATTCCTATATTCTGTGACAATACTAGTGCAAACAATTTGACTAAGAACCCTGTCTGCCACTCACGCACTAAACACATTGAGATCAGACACCACTTTTTGCGTGATCATCAGCAAAATGGCACGATTAACTTAGAATTTATTGACACTGATCATCAGCTGGCATATTTCTTTACTAAGCCACTATCCGAAGAGCGCTTCAATTTTCTTTGTCGTGAACTTGGAATTTTAGATGAAGCAGTTATAAATTGAAACTCACCTGCGTAAATATCGAGTATATTGTGATTCCTTTTCGAAGAATTTGGTATGGGTACAAGCCGAAAGGGTCCTTCTGACAACAAGGCGTAAAAGCCTAAGCGATACGGTGCACTAGTCCTCAGGACTACCGCTAGCTGGGATCCGGCCCCTGCAGCTAACCCATGGCAAATTTGGACTATTGAACCACAGTATATGTCCTTATTTATTATATGGCTCGTTTTCGATTTAATATTGCCTAATTGAGATTTTCTAAAGTTCATTCTGTTTTCTGAGTACCTCTCTATCTATTTTTTAAATTCAACACTCTTTGTTGACCTCAACTACCTTTTGTTTAACTCTTAAACATTTTCTTCATGTTCTTTGCCAGTTTTCAGTTCTGGAACATTGATCCAGAACTCGGGCCGAACTCTGCCCCTATCAGAGTTCGGGCCGAGTTCGGTTCTTAGGTTCCAGGGTCGGGATCTGGCTCTGCCGTTGGATCTATTCTAATCCAATGGTCAATATTTCACCCGACCAAAGACAAAGCCCTACTTTTTGTCGGGATTCCATCTCTCTCCTTCACTATTACCACATTTCTCACCTATACAAACTCTTTTCTTGAAACCCTAACCCTAGTTTTTGATCTAGAGTGCTCCATTGCTTCTCAAAATCAAGAAAAAAGGGGTTTCTCTCCATTCTCTTCCATTGTTCATTACTTATTTGAGGTACCATTCCTATTCTCTATCTTGATGAACTAGTTACCACAACTTCTGCTATCTACCATAGTGCAATTCAAATGTTCTACTGTAATCTGACTCACGATGCAACCCACATCTATTCCCGGGTTGCTGGCATTAACATTGCCTTCAATGATTCTGAGTTGGGAGACTTTCTTGCTCTCCCGAATCTTGATGTGTGGGACAAGCTTGTGGAAGCACGTCAACTTCAATTTGTTGGCGATACTTCCCTTGAAGGATTCAAGGAGGATTTATGTGCTCCTAACGTAAGTCCTCGCAAGCTAAAGGCCAAGCATCTCACCCCCTACTTTTATGAACTTCATCGCATCGTGTTCAATACTATCTTGCCCAAGGCTGGCTCAACAGATGAAGTCACTTATCTTGAGATCTCCACCTTATATCATCTCCACTATCGTATTCCATTCAACTTTCCACGGACTATGATGGATTGGATGATCAACTGTCGGAAGAAACAAAGAGCTTTGGTTTATCCTCTCTATCTTCCTTTAGTCTTTCGTGCTTTCATCATTCCTATCCATGATTGTCCGTTCCTGCCTGCACCTGCCTTTCTATCCAAAGCACGACGCCTTCAGCCTGTCGCTGCTTCTGAGTCATCTGAGCACTCTGCTGATGAGGAGCCTGACGCCCCTCCTCTTGGTCAGGATGCACCTCCTCCTCCTGCCACTCTTGAGTCTCTTCAGACTATGCTTCGCGATCGCTTTGCTATTGAGGATGATCGCTGGACGCAGCAGGATTACCGTACCACCTTGCAGATCAGTACCCTTGGGAACTCTCTGCATGATATGTGGTATTCGCTTGCTCGTCATCCTGATCTGCATGTGCCTATTGAGCGGGATCCAGATCGCGCGGGTCATCGTATAGACGATCCGTGGGTCATGAGGTATATGGATCCTGATGATGCTTTTGTGGACCCTCGTCGCTCATTCCATGGTCCTTCTCGATGTTCCAGGACCTTCTCGTGCTCCATGATGGAGACTGGCTTGATATGCTGCTGCCACTACTGATGGTCTTAGTTGCCTTTCTGATTTTAGTTATTTCAGTTTGTTTTATGTACTGGATTTATGTCTTCAAACCCTGATGATGTGCTGGTTGGTGGATATCATTTTATGCTATTTTTCGTAGCTCTACTTTATGTCAGTGACTTGTTTTATTAGTATTATACTGTTTCTTCTCTGCTTGGTGTGGTTGGATTACTTTTCATTGTCTATACTGCTATTCCCATGCTTTTCCTTATGCAGTCTATATATTGCTAACTGCCAAAAGGGGGAGAAATATGTATATTTGTGTGCTTGTGTTTGTTTTTGGGAAAATATTTTTATCAGGCCACAGGTTCTATGCATTATTTACGGGGGAGAGCTATTGATTCTAGCTCGGCACCGTTCACTGATTACGGGGGAGCTGTCTTATTCTAGCTCGGCATTGTTTGTTGGGGAGCTGTGTTTTAACCAACTGTGTCCAGGTATGAATATTGAAATATACATTTATTATTTTGTCAATTATCAATATGGGGGAGATTGTTGACACAAAGTCACAGTCAACCAAATATTGACTACATTGACTAAATAATATCTGTATAAATTCAATACGACACACGACGTCTGCATTCAGTTCAGGACAGACAAAAGCTCAGTTTCCGACTCTCAGTGTATTTTCGAGTCTGTACTTTTACATTTTATTGAGTCTAGAAATATGTACTCTGAGTTATGCTGAGCTCTTGGAACTTAGTCTATAAGCCTACCCAAAATCCCAAGCTCCACCAAAACAAAAATTGCCCACAAGTCCCACTTAGGACCACTCTGTGCTCTGGAGACAGAGTTCGGGCCGAACTCTGCCTCCACACAGAGTTCGGGCCGAACTCTGTCCCCTAGAAATCGGGAACCCTAATTTTAGGGTTAGCTGGTTGCTAGCTGTCCAACGGCCAAATTTTTGAATTTTTCTACCCGAATTCTGGCCGAATTCTGCCTCTAAAAACACTATAAATAGGGCATGAATTCTCTCTTTTCAATTCACTCAATCTTCTCTTCTCTTCTCTCCTACAAGCTCAATAAGCCATACCCTTCCCATCTACTAGCCACAAGTCTCCTAAGTCTCGAGTGCTCAGCATCTCTCAGTTAGGATTCTTGTGCAAGAGTCGAAAAAGTTGCTTGGACAATTCCAAGCAAATCGCCACTGCGATCCTCTGTTAGAAGTTGATGTGCTCTTCTGAAGAAAAGGCACGGGTTGTAAACTACTATTTCACAAATAGTGGATTTAATCCTGAGCTAGAGTTCTCAGGCCTGGACTAGTCCTCCACGAGGGAAACCAGGTTAAAATTGCTGTGTTTGCGTATGCTCTTCTGCTCTTCATTTATTTTCCGTACTTTACTCTGATTATTTATTGTTGGTGAAAGAGTTATTTTTAATTGGCTATTTTTCTATATAAACTCTATTCACCCCCCTCTAGAGTTGCCAAACTGTTCTTCAATGAATGCGTACACGTATTCCAGAAATACATAATACGAACCACAGGCATTACATTTGTGGACCTATTACCCTTGGCGTACTACGGTTATGGGTACAGATAATAAGTCGAAAGGGAATCATCATACTTGCTCAGAGGTAATGAGGACATGGCAGGCATGAAGGTTTCTTCGACGGAGCCTTTCCATTCAGAGGTAATGAGGACATGACAGGAGTGGACTCAACGGATGATATCTGTGGTCAACAGAGGACATTAGTGGTCAACAGAGGACATTTGTGGTCAATAGAGGACATTTGTGGTCAACAGAGGACATTAGTGGTCAACAAAGGACATTTGTGGACCTACTACCCTTGGCGTACTACGATTGTGGGTACAGGTAATAAGTCGAAAGGGAATCATCATACTTGCTCAGAGGTAATAAGGACATGGCAGGTATAAAGGTTTCTTCGACGGAGCCTTCCCATTCAGAAGTAATGAGGACATGACAGGAGTGGGCTCAATGAAGGAGGGTACCTAGAACGACTCAGAGGTAATGAGGACATGGAAGTTCTATGTAAGGGGTGATTTGTTTTGGCAGAAATGAAACGACTCAGAGGTAATGAGGACATGGCCGTTTTGGTAATTTGTGGATCGCTTACCCTTTTTGTGCACTGGGAGTGCAGGTATTAGATCATGAGGGAGGATCTCTTCCAGGAAGAAAGTTCAGAGGTATGATCATACATGACTTACTATCTAAAAGAGTGACCGGGATGTGAGTTCAGAGGCACCAGCGGGTACATGACTCAATATTGTGAAAGTGTAAGTTCAGTGGCACCAGCGGGTACATAACTCGATAATCTGGGATGTTGTGGATGTGAGTTTAGCGGTACGAGAGGGTACATGACTGGAAAATCTGGAATGTGAGTTCAGCGGTACCAGCGGGTACATGACTCAATAATCTAGAAATTGTGTTTAGACATAATATTTCTTCAGGAACTTGCCATTGACGGACAACATGAGCAAGTCTCCGTTTTGCTTGGCAAGGCGGTAAGCACCGTTGGAGAATACGGCCTCGATGATAAATGGACCTTCCCATTTTGGCTGAAACTTGTCGGCGATCTTGTGAGTCATGACCATCGGCCTCCGGACTGCCAGAACGAGATCGCTCACTTGAAATGTTCTAACTTTGACCTTATTGTTGAAGGCTCCAGCGATGCATGCTTGGTATAGTTCGATCCTTTGCTGAGCTAGGAGGCATTTTTCATCTAAGGCCTCCAACTCTTGTAGTCGGCGTCGGTAGTTATCATCCGTCGTCAATTGATAAGTGAGGGTGACGCAGAGTGAGGGTATTTGAGTCTCTAATGGGAGAACTGCCTCACTCCCGTACACCAGGGAAAATGGTGTGTTTCCGGTAGCTGTTCGGACTGTAGTACGGTACGCCCATAAGCATTCACCAAGCTTTTCGTTCCAGTCGTGTTTGTTGGACGATACAAACTTCTTGAGTAACTTGATGATGGTTTTGTTGAATGCCTCTGCCAACCCGTTTGTTGCCGGGTTGTATGGTGTTGAAGCAATATTTTGGATACGATGCTTGTCGTAGAACCGATAGAAGGCGTGGCTTGCAAACTGCGGACCATTGTCGTGGATGATCCTTCGGGGTAGTCCAAAGCGATAGATAACGTGGTGCTTGAGGAAGCTGACCACGTTTGAGTTTTTGACTTCTGCGAGTGGAACAGCTTCTGCCCATTTGGAGAAGTAATCCATGATCGCAAGTATGAAGCGATGTCCACGGGAGGAAGGTGGAGTAATCGGACCGATGATGTCTATTCCCCATGCTTCGAATGGCCAGAATGCCACTGTTGAAGAACAGTTTGGCAACTCTAGAGGGGGGGTGAATAGAGTATATATGAATAATGACCAATTAAAAATTAACTCTTTCACTAACAATGAATAATCAGAGTAAAATGCGGAATGTAAATGAAAGATAAGAGAGCATACGCAAACACAGCAATTTTAACCTGGTTTCCCTCGTGGAGGACTAGTCCAGGCCTGAGAACTCTAGCTCAGGATTAAATCCACTATTTGTGAAATAGTAGCTTACAACCCGTGCCTTTACTTCAGAAGAGCACGTCAACTTCTTACAGAGAATCGCAGTGGCGATTGCTTGGAATTGTCCAAGCGATTTCTTCACTCTTGCACAAGAATCCTAAATGAGAGATGCTGAGCACTCGAGACTTAGGAGGCTTGTGGCTAGTAGATGAGAAGGGTATGGCTTATAGAGCTTGTAGGAGAGAAGAGAAGAGAAGATTGAGTAATTCAAAATGAGAGAATTCATGCCCTATTTATACTGATTTTAGGGACAGAATTCGGCCAGAATTCGGGTAAGGAAATTCAAAAATTTGGCCGTTGGACAGCTAGCAAACAGCTAACCCTAAAATTAGGGTTCCTGATTTCTAGGGGACAGAGTTCGGCCCGAACTCTGTGTGGAGGCAGAGTTCGGCCCGAACTCTGTCTCCAGAGCACAGAATGGTCCTAAGAGGGACTTGTGGGCAATTTGGTTTTGGTGGAGCTTGGGATTTTGGGTAGGCTTGTAGACTAAGTTCCAAGAGCTCAGCATAACTCAGAGTACATAAATCTAGACTCAATGAAATCATAAAATACAGACTCCAGAACACACTGAGAGCTGAAGACTGAGCTGTCATCTGTCTTGAACTGAATGCAGTCGTCGTGTGTCGTATTGAATTAATACAAGTATTATTTGGTCAATGTAGTCAATATTTGGTTGACTGTGACTTTGTGTCAACAATCTCCCCCATATTGATAATTGACAAAATAATATATGTATATTTCAATATTCATACCTGGACACAGTTGATTGTAATATAGCTCCATAGCTCCCCCATAAACGATGCCTGAGCTAAGCGAAAATAGCTCCCCCATAAATCATGAGCGGTGTCGAGCTAGAAACTAGAAACTATAGCTCTCCCCCGTACAAAATGCATAGTACCTGTGATCTGATAGATAATATTTTCCAGAGCAAGAAGCACAGATATACACAGATATACGAATGCATAGAACCAGTAATAGTTTCCCAAAACAAAAATATACATATGTTTCTCCCCCTTTTGGCAGTTAGCAATATAAGAAGCAATAAATAGTAATGCAACCACACTAAGAGAAGAAACAGTATAATTTTAAGCAAAATAAGCACTGACAGAGAATGATAATAAAGATAGATAATGTCATCCACCAAACCAAGTGGCCAACTCATAAACAGAGTACATAAAACCAGCTACATAAATCCATGATAAACTAAATAACTGAAAGCAAAAGTAACTAAGACCATCATCAGTAGTAGCAGCAGCAGATAGTAGCCAGTCTCCATCATGGAGCACGAGAAGGTCCTGGAACATCTGATGGACCATGGAAGGAGCGACGAGGGTCCACAAAAGCATCATCCGGATCCATGTAACGCATAACCCACGGATCATCAATGCGATAACCCGCGCGCGCTGGATCCCTCTCCATGGGAATGTGCAGATGCTGAGACAGAGAGTACCGGATATCATGCAGAGAGTTGCCGAGAGCACTCATCTGCAGAGTGGTACGATAGTCCAGCTGTGTCCAGCGATCGTCCTCAAGAGTAAAACGATCCCGGAGCATGGTCTGAATGGACTCAAGAGTGGCAGGTGGAGGTGGTGCATCCTGACCAAAAGGAGGGGCGTCAGGCTCCTCATCAGCAGAATGCTCAGATGACTCAGAAGCAGCGACAGGCTGAAGGCGTCGTGCTTTGGATAGAAAAGCAGGTGCAGGCAGGAACGGACAATCATGGATAGGAATGATGAAAGCACGAAAAACTAAAGAGAGGATAAACCAAAGCTCTTGGTTTCTTCCGACAGTTGATCATCCAATCCATCATAGTCCGTGGAAAGTTGAATGGAATACGATAGTGGAGATGATATAAGGCGGAGATCTCAAGATAAGTGACTTCATCTGTTGAGCCAGCCTTGGGTAAGATGGTGTTAAAAACCATTCGGTGAAGCTCATAGAAGTAGGGGTTGAGATGCTTGGCCATAAGTTTGCGAGGACTTATGTTAGGAGCACATAATTCCTCCTTGAATCCTTCAAGAGAAGTATCGCCAACAAATTGAAATTGACGTGCTTCCACAAGTTTATTCCAAGTATCAAGATTAACAAGATCAAGAAAATCCCCCAACTCAGAATCATTGAAGGCGATGTCAATACCGGCAACCCGGGAATAGATGTGTGTTGCATCAAAAGTTAAATTGCAATAGAACATTTGGATTGCACTACGGTAGATGACAGAATTTGAAGCAACTAAAGCATCCAAACAAAGATCATGGAATAAAGACTCATATTGAGAAAATATTGTGAAATTGATGGGATGGCCCCCAAACACCGGACGAGTCCTAAAATCGCTAAACCATTCATTAGAGGCGTCTAGCGATACAAATAGACGGTCGTCGTATGTGTTAGGGTCATCGGGACTCGGCGGTTTGAACAACGGATGAATGGGGTGTTGTTCAACTACTTGTTCAATCGGAGGAGGAGGATTCGAAGAGGAAGCACCCTCGGTTCGGATCCTCTTCCCGCGATTGGGCAAGCGTGGAGCCATTTACAAGAAATTGGATAACTTGAAATGGAGAGAAAGAGAGAGTTATACCTGAAAATAATGTCAAACAGTTGAAGAGTACGTTGAAAAAACCCCTTTCCCTTGATTTTGAGAAGAAATAGAGTCCTCTAGATCAAGAACTAGGGTTAGGGTTTGGAAGGAAGAAGATGGAAGAGGTGGAGAAGAAGGAAATATGGGAGGAAAGAGAAGGAATCCCGACATAAAGTAGGGCTTTGTCTTTGGTCGGGTGAAATATTGACCATAGGATTAGAAAAGATCCAACGGTGGAGCCAGATCCCGATTCTGGAACCTAGGTACCGAACTCGGCCCGAACTCTGATAGGGGCAGAGTTCGGCCCGAGTTCTGGTTCAATAGTCCAGAACTGAAAATAGGCAAAAGTCAGGAAGAAAATGTTTAATAAATAAACAAAATGATAGTCGGGGAAAACAAAGAGTGTTGAATGCAAATAAGAGGTATACAGAAAGTAGAATGAACTTTTAGAAAATGTCAATTAGGCAATATTAAATCGAAACAAGCCATATAATAAATAAGGACATATACTGCAGTTCAATAGTCCAAATTTGCCAGGGGTTAGCTGCAGGGGCCGGATCCCAGCTAGCGGTAGTCCTGAAGACTAGTGCACCGTGTCGCTTAGGCTTTTACGCCTTGTTGTCAGAAGGGCCCTTTCGGCTTGTACCCATACCAAATTCTTCGTAAAGGAATCACAATATACTCGATATTTACGCAGGTGAGTTTCAATTTATGACTGCTTCATCTAAGATTCCAAGTTCACGACAAAGAAAATTAAAGCGCTCTTCGGATAGTGGCTTAGTAAAGAAATCTGCTAGCTGATGATCAGTGTCAATAAATTCTAAGTTAATCGTGCCATTTTGCTGATGATCACGCAAAAAGTGGTGTCTGATCTCAATGTGTTTAGTGCGTGAGTGACAGACAGGGTTCTTAGTCAAATTTATGGCACTAGTATTGTCACAGAATATAGGAATATGCATGAAAGATAACTTATAGTCTTCAAGGGTTTGCTTCATCCACAGAATCTGTGCACAACAACGCCCAGCTGCTATATATTCAGCTTCTGTTGTGGATAGTGCGACAGAGTTCTGCTTCTTGCTAAACCATGAGACTAGAGCCTTTCCTAACAAATGACACGTGCCGCTCGTACTTTTACGGTCGACCTTGCATCCAGCAAAGTCAGCATCAGAGTAACCGATGAGGTCAAATGATGTTGACTTGGGATACCATAGGCCCACTGTAACCGTACCCTTAAGGTATCGAAAGATACGCTTAACCGCAGTCATGTGAGATTCCTTAGGATTTGCTTGATATCTAGCACATAGGCAAACACTAAACATGATATCGGGGCGACTAGCAGTTAAATAAAGTAAGCTGCCTATCATACCTCGATACTTACATTGATCAACAGGTTTGCCGCTCTCATCTGGTTCGAGTTTGGTTGAAGTAGCCATTGGCGTGCTAATTGGTTTGACGTTGTCAAGGTCGAACTTCTTCAGCATGTCCTTGGTATACTTCGATTGACAGATGAAAGTTCCATTTGTCAGTTGCTTTACTTGCAGGCCAAGAAAGTAGTTGAGCTCTCCCATCATGCTCATCTCAAATTTTGTCTGCATACACTTGGCAAATTCTTGACAAAGAGTTTCATCAGTAGATCCAAAAATAATATCATCAACATAAATTTGAATTAATAGAATGGTGTCTTTGAAAGATTTGATAAACAGTGTAGTGTCAATTTTCCCTTTAGAAAAACCTTTCTCAAGCAGGAAGCTGCTTAGCCTTTCATACCAAGCTCTGGGAGCTTGTTTAAGGCCATAAAACGCTTTCTTTAGCTTAAACACGTGGTCGGGAAATTTGTGATTTTCAAAGCCAGGGGGTTGTTTGACATAAACTTCCTCCTTAATAAAGCCATTCAAGAAAGCACTTTTAACATCCATTTGAAATAATTTAAAGTTCTGATGATTGGCAAAAGCACAAAGCATCCGAATGGATTCTAGTCTAGCAACAGGAGCATATGTCTCATCGTAGTCGATACCTTCCTCTTGGTTGTATCCTTGAGCTACTAGACGAGCTTTGTTACGTGTGACTGAACCATCTTCATTTACTTTGTTTCTAAACACCCATTTGGTACCAATTATTGAGTGATTAGCCGGTTTAGGAACTAGTTCCCATACTTGGCTTCTCTCAAATTGGTTGAGTTCTTCTTGCATAGCAGAGATCCAAAATTCATCAGTAAAAGCTTCAGAAATGTTTTTAGGCTCTACTTGTGAAATGAAGGCAGTGCTAGCAACAGAGTCTCTTAATGATGATCTAGTAGTAACTCCACGTGAAACTTCACCTATGACTAAATTTTCTGGATGAGAAGGTTTGAATGAGAATTTCTTAGGCAAACCCTCCAGAGAATTAGTTTCAGTTGAAGTATTCATTGGAGTAGAGGAAGTTGATGGCACAACATCATCATCAAGAGTACTTACTGCACTGTTATCTTCATCAAAAGTCACATTAGTTGACTCCTCCACAATAAGTGAGCGTTTATTGAAAACTCTATATCCCTTACTTTTGGCAGCATAACCAAGAAAGATACCATCGTCAGCTTTGGCATCAAATTTGCCTAAGTTGTCTTTGGTGTTAAGGATAAAATATCTGCAGCCAAAAACTCTGAAATAAGAAACATTTGGGGTTCTCCCAAACCAAAGCTCATAGGGTGTTTTCTTCGAAATGGGACGAATAAGCACCCTATTCAAAATGTGGCATGCTGTACTTACAGCCTCTGCCCAAAAATATTTCGGAAGAGAAAATTTATTCAACATGACTCTAGCCATATCGCCAAGAGTCCTATTCTTCCGCTCCACAACACCATTTTGTTGAGGAGTTCTAGGACAAGAAAATTCATGATCAAAACCATTTGCATTACAAAAACTTTCAAAATCTGAATTTACGAATTCGCCTCCATGATCACTTCGGATTCGAGTAATCATGTAGCCTTTTTCGTTTTGAACTTTATTTACAAAAACTTTGAAAACAGAGATAGCATCGCTCTTATTAGCGAGAAAGAAAACCCAAGTAAATCTCGAAAAATCATCAACAATAACAAAAGCATATAGTTTGCCACCAAGGCTAGCTATTCTACTAGGACCAAATAAATCCATATGGAGTAATTGCAAGGGTCTAGTAGTACTTACAGAGTTGATGGAATGAAATGAGGATTTAGTTGCCTTGTTTAGTTCACATTCGGCACATACCGTGTCCTTTTTGAATGTGATGTCAGGCAATCCTCTCACTAGCTTCTTGGTAGAAAGCCTGGATATAGCATCCATGTTGGCATGACCGAGACGCTGGTGCCAAAGTAGTCGTTCGTCTTTGTGGGCATATAAACATCTACCTGCATTGTTAGTATTTATAGAGAGATAGAAAATATATATATTGTCCTCTCTTTTCCCTTCAAAAGCAATGTCTCCTGTTGACCTATCGTAGATGTAGCAACAGTTTTGTCCAAAGTTAATATCATATCCATGATCAGCAAGATGGCTAATGCTGAGCAGGTTATGTTTTAACTCGGTCACTAGGCAGACATCCTTTATAACAGGAGAAGGAGGATGACCAATGATACCGTTACCTATTATGTGCCCTTTGAGATTGTTACCGAAGGATACGTATCCTTCTCTTTTCATCGATAGTGATGCAAAAAGATTTGCGTCTCCCGTCATATGTCGCGAGCATCCACTATCGAGAATCCACTTACTCTCAGTTGAGGAGGAAAGGTCCACCTACATCAAGAGTAGATGTGACCTTTGGTACCCATTTTCTCGAGGGTCCTGAAAAGTTAGTTTTTGGAAACCAAGCAAATATTTTCTTGTCTACCAGTCTTCTAATTCTACACTGTGGTGAGATGTGTCCATGTTTTCTACAGTAAGTACAGATGGCATTTTTATTTATACTGGGAGCATGAGAATGATATCTATGAGCAATAGGATGAGGATGATTTGGAGAGTTAGCATGGTAATGATGACTATGCTTAGAGTGAGTTACATGATGATTATGATGATATTGACTGTGAGGAGCGGCATGCTGAAATTGTCTATATGGCATAGTGTGATGTTGTGGCATGATATGATGATTTTGCTTATGTGGCATAACATGATGATTTTGTCTACGTGGCATGGCATGTTGATGAGGTATGGTATGATGACTTTGTCTATGTGTAGAGTGATATTGGTTGTGTCTTTGTGCAATATGATGAGTATGGGGAGTATTTTTATGTGCATGCGGTTTGTGAAAGTTTGTGTATATAAATGCATGGTTATGTGCTGTATGAGGGTGATGTGGTTGACTAGCATGAGTGGTGTTGTGCTCATGTGATTGGGTTTGAGGTTTAGCAACCTGTTTTCCCAATTTGATTTCTAATCTTTTAGAAACAGCTTGTAATTCATCAACCTTAATATTTAAGCCATAAATCTTAGTCATAGAAATCTTGTGTCTACTCTTTTCTTCAGCAAGCAATGTGTTGAGAGTAGTGATGTCTTGAGTTTGTTGCTCAATGCGTGCTTCAGCATCATGTAAGCTTAATTTAAGCTTGGATACTTCATCAGTGTCATTTGTGGGAGATGTGTTTCTAACATTATTAAGAAGCAAGGAAATTCTTTGTATCTCATCTTCTAGACTTTTGATTTTGTCCTTGGCATGCTTGTATTTACCGATAACCTTTTTGTGATCATCAAGTAAATCGGTGAAAGCATCGCCAAGTTCATCAAAAGAGAAGTCATCTAAAGTTTCGTTTGATACCTTGGTGGAATTTGCCATGAGGCAAACATTTGCTTTGTCTTGAGGAGAGTTCTTTTCTTCCTCGGAGTCACTTGCTTCGCTTTCATGCCAGATGCTTGTGTTGGCATATCTTTTTGATGAGTTATTCTTGTAGGGCTTTTCATACTGGTTGCTCTTCTTTAAGAGCGGACAGTCTCTTCTGACGTGTCCAGTCTTTTTGCAACCATAGCAAGTTGGCTCTTCTTCATCGTCTTCTTGTGGTTCCTTCTTTCTTTGATTGAAGCGAAGGAATTTCTTGAAGTTACGTACCATGAGAGCTTGGTCTTCATCATCTGAGATATCGTCTTCAGTCTCATCGTGATCAACCTTTCGTCGATGGACTTTGAGTGCTATCTCCCTGGTCTTCGGAGCAGGCTCTTCGAAGTCCTTGAGGTCAAGCTCGTGAGTCATGAGCTTGCCCATCAAAGTCTCCATAGACATACTTGTGAGATCATTTCCTTCTATGATGGCTGTCACCTTAGGGTTCCAAATCTTTGGTAACCCTCTGAGTAGCTTGCGGATCTTCTCATGGTTTGAGTACTGCTTACCAAGCGAGGATAACGGGTTGATGATGTCGAGGAATCTTGTAAACATTTGAGTGATCGTCTCATTTGGCTTCATCTTAAAGGCTTCGTACTCTTGAGTGAGACGGCTTATCTTTGATTCCTTGACTTGAGTGGTTCCTTCATGCGTCACTTCCAGAAGTCTCCATACTTCATGAGCAGTGGTGCATGTAGAGACCCTGTTAAACTCGTTCCTGTCTATAGCACAGAATAAAGCATTAATAGCCCTAGCATCTAGACTTGCCTGTTTCTTCTCCTCGACAGAATATTTGTCGTGTGGCTTCTCAATGAGGTCACCATCGACAACTATTCTGGCGGGCTTTTTGTAACCGTCAGTTACGACAGTCCACAGGTCAAAGTCTAGAGACTTCAGATAAAAACTCATCCTTGTTTTCCAATATATGTAGTTAGTCCCATCAAATAGGGGAGGCCTATGAGTGGACTGACCTTCACCATGATTGGAGATCAAGGATTGTGTGGTTGCCATGGATCAGCTCTTAGGATGTTAGTCCTTATAAAGAGAACAGAGCTCTGATACCAATTGAAGAACAGTTTGGCAACTCTAGAGGGGGGGTGAATAGAGTATATATGAATAATGACCAATTAAAAATTAACTCTTTCACTAACAATGAATAATCAGAGTAAAATGCGGAATGTAAATGAAAGACAAGAGAGCATACGCAAACACAGCAATTTTAACCTGGTTTCCCTCGTGGAGGACTAGTCCAGGCCTGAGAACTCTAGCTCAGGATTAAATCCACTATTTGTGAAATAGTAGCTTACAACCCGTGCCTTTACTTCAGAAGAGCACGTCAACTTCTTACAGAGAATCGCAGTGGCGATTGCTTGGAATTGTCCAAGCGATTTCTTCACTCTTGCACAAGAATCCTAAATGAGAGATGCTGAGCACTCGAGACTTAGGAGGCTTGTGGCTAGTAGATGAGAAGGGTATGGCTTATAGAGCTTGTAGGAGAGAAGAGAAGAGAAGATTGAGTAATTCAAAATGAGAGAATTCATGCCCTATTTATACTGATTTTAGGGACAGAATTCGGCCAGAATTCGGGTAAGGAAATTCAAAAATTTGGCCGTTGGACAGCTAGCAAACAGCTAACCCTAAAATTAGGGTTCCTGATTTCTAGGGGACAGAGTTCGGCCCGAACTCTGTGTGGAGGCAGAGTTCGGCCCGAACTCTGTCTCCAGAGCACAGAATGGTCCTAAGAGGGACTTGTGGGCAATTTGGTTTTGGTGGAGCTTGGGATTTTGGGTAGGCTTGTAGACTAAGTTCCAAGAGCTCAGCATAACTCAGAGTACATAAATCTAGACTCAATGAAATCATAAAATACAGACTCCAGAACACACTGAGAGCTGAAGACTGAGCTGTCATCTGTCTTGAACTGAATGCAGTCGTCGTGTGTCGTATTGAATTAATACAAGTATTATTTGGTCAATGTAGTCAATATTTGGTTGACTGTGACTTTGTGTCAACAACTGTCGGATGTAGAAATTTGGATGGTTGGTGGATGAAGTCCGCGTGGACTTGGCAGGCTTTGTACTTTCTAGCATAGTCTATCGCATCTGCTACCATCATGGGCCAGTAGTAGCCCATTCGGCAAAGACGGTCTTGCAATTTAGGGCCAGGCTGATGGGCCCCGCAAACACCGTCATGAGCTTCTCGTACGACTTCTTTGGCTTCTGCGTTTGACAGACATCGAAGCAATACTCCATCATAGGATCGACGATACAGCATTTTTGTCTCTGTATCGTAGAAGAATCTGATAGAACGCCGTCTGAAGGAGGTGGCTTCCTTCGGGTTCTCGGGCAGGATGTCGTAGACGACGAAGTCAATGAATGGTTGTCTCCAATCTGGGACATCATCGATTGTCTGAGCGGAATAACTCGCCACGAATTGAACATTATTCTTGGGGCAGACCAGTTCGTGGGCTACTACGTCTACCGATTGATGAGTATAATTTGGCACTGCTAGGGAAGCGGCCAGACCTGCTAAGGCATCGGCTTCGATATTTCGGAGTCTGGGGACGTGTTCGATGAAGAACCCTCGAACGACGAGATGATGTCGATCGCTATTTGGTGATAGGGGATCATGTCTTCGTGGCGAACTTCGTATAAGCACCTGATCTGATTGACGATTAACTGAGAATCGCCGTATGCTTCAAGGTATTCTACCCCCAGCTCCTTTGCAAGTTGGAGGCCAGTGACCAGAGCGTTGTACTCGGACACATTGTTAGAGCAGGGTTCTGTGAGAGAGTAAGCACGGTTGATCACCAATCCGGTAGGAGAAACCAGCACCACCCCAACTCCGACGACGATGTTGCCCTTAGGTCCAGTTCTCGAAGCGCCGTCGAAGAACATTCGCCATATATCATCGTAAGAGGTTGCATGCGAGTTGGCGACCTCATCTGGGATCTCTTCATTTATCCTGGACGACTTCGAGCCCGAGTGGGCTGCCAAAAAGTCTGCCAGGGCTTGACCTTTGACCGCCTTTTGTGGGGCAAAGATCATATGGTAGGGGGATAGCAATATTGCCCATGTAGCGAGGCAAGAGCTGAGTGCCCCTGGTTTAGTCATGAGGACCCTGAGAGGGTTGACTCGTGAGATCACATGTATCGTTTGTCCGGTGACATAGTGCCGCGTCTTCTGAATGGCGAACACTAGGGCAAGGCATTCTTTCTCCACAGCGGTGTATCGGTGCTCTGGCCCAATCATCATTCGGCTGAGGTAATATATGGCTTGTTCATGGCCTGCATCGTTGTTTTGTGCTAGCAGAGCTTCGAGGGATGGCTCTATTGCTCGTACGTAGAGCGGGAATGGTTTTCCAGCAACCGGGGCCACCAGGACAGGAGGGTTCGACAAATATTCTTTGATGCTGTCGAAGGCCCGCTGACATTCTTCGTCCCATACGAACGAGAGGCCTTTCTTCATGAGGTGGGTGAATGGTCGGCATCGCTTGGAGAGGTTAGAAATGAACCTCGTAATGTAAGCTAGCCTCCCTTGGAGGCCTCTGAGTTCGCGGAGATTTCTCGGAGGACCCATCTCCATGATTGCCTTTGTCTTCTCAGGGTCTACATGGATACCCTGGGCGGTGATGATGAATCCCAAGAACTTTCCATTGGATACGCCCAGGAAGGACTTCGTAGGGTTCATTTTCAAATTGTGCGCTCGCATCAGGTCGAATACCGTCCTCAGGTCATGCAGATGGTCTCCCTTACAGCGACTCTTGACGGCGATGTCATCAACGTAGCACTCCACTGTATTGCGTAAGTGGTCTCTGAAGATGATACTCATGGCTCTTTGATATGTGGCGCCGACATTCTTCAAACCGAAAGGCATGACTGTGTAACAGTATGTGCCAATCGGTGTTCGGAATGATGTGTGCTTTTCGTCGTCAGGAGACATCTTGATTTGGTTGTACCCCGAGAAGCCATCCATGAATGACATACTTTCAAAGCCGCAGGTATTATCAATCATGATGTCTGTGATAGGGAGGGGGAATTCATCTTTGGGGCATGTCTCGTTCAGATTGCGGAAGTCGATGCAGATTCGAATCTTTCCATTTTTCTTGAGGACGGGTACTATGTTGGCGACCCAATCCGGATGTTGTTCCTCATAAATGAAGCTGCTGGCTATTAGTTTGTTGACTTCGGTTTCGATCGCATCCATGATGCCTAGGCGGAAGCGTCGCTGTTGTTGCTTGACTGGCTTTGCATCCGGCCGAATGTTTAGTTTGTGAAGAGCAATATCGGGATTTAACCCCGGCATGTCTTCATAGCTCCAGGCGAACACATCAATGTATTCTTTGACAAGTTCCAGCAGCGATCCTCGCTCTTCGTCTGTTAGGCTCTTACTGACGAAGATTGGTTTTGGAGAAGATTCGCTGCCGAGGTCGACCTGTACAACCTCATCTTCAGTAGAAGTTTCTCTCAGTTCGAACCGCTTTTCCCATTGTGCATCCAACTGTTGGGCCCACGGCTCTAACTCGAGGATTTCAGGGATGTCTTCGTCTTCTTTATAAGCATCGGTGAATGCCATGTTGACTGATAAGACTTGTCTGAATACATCTCCGATGCTGGTGTCTGAGTCAGAAGTTGGTGATCCTGTTAAATGTGAATGCCAGTCACATTCTTCATCTGAACTCTCAGGGGTCGTCGTGGGTGTAACATACCCTAATCCACATCGAGTCTTGCTATAGTAGTCCCGTGGTTTGCCAGTCGGGATCGGTAGCTTCAAAGGTAATCATCGTCCAATACCATAGTTCAAACCTGGCGTCGTCTCCAGATCATATTCCTGTTTCTGCATGAGATATTTAGATTAGGGGCTATAAAGATACAGAGGTACTCTCCCGGCATCTGATCCAAGGTCGACTTCTTCTACGGTGAAGGGATGCGGATCGTCATTCCGGCCGAAGATGATTGGGTGGTCCCCTCCCTCGATTATGTGGTAAGCGACTTCCGCTGGAGTAAGCTGGATCGCAGTGTAGACATTTGTCACCTGTGTGTGCAGGTGAGTGCCTATACCGTGTTCCATAGCATACATTGCACAAAGCTTATTAAGCTGGAGGTAGTTCAAAGATAGCCCTTTATTGATGAAGTAAGGTATCTTTTCTAGGGGGATTACATCATCTGCAGAGGGAACATCAGTGTGGGCAGCCACATACTTTGCTAGCTCCGGTTCCTTTTCGGCTACCCCCTGTATAAATGAAGACTGAGAGGACGACCTGGGCAGTTTGATCGTCAGAGGTTCAGCTGGTAGAGCAGAGCTTAGAGTTGTTGGCAGACTAGCGACCCCCAGTCTGGTGCTCGATGTCGGGCGGGGAGTGGTTGGTTCGCTAGAAGTTCCAGGCCTTGCATCGGGGTGACGACCCTTCTTGGGAAGGCGTATCGTCATTGGCTTGTCGGAGGGATTGAGCTTCTCCGTTTGCGGCTGGCCGACTCTCGGCAGCCTGATTGTCAGTGGCTCCGTTGTGGGTCTTGGCACTTGGCCAGACCTTGGCAGCCGGATTATCATCTGTTCTTCTTGTGCCGAGAGGCTAATTGCGTCCTTACGCAGAGTGGCGGTAAGGGGTGCAGACTTGCCAGGTTTGCGAGCTTGGAGGTGGATCGTCGTAGGTTCTTCTGATCCTGTGGCTGTCTCGGTACGAGCATGCATATCTCCTTCACCAAGATGCTTCTTTGATTGTTCGTACAGACAGGAGTCTGAGTAGTAGGATTTGACCCCTTTGAATGGATCGATATCAGCAAATTTCATCCTCACGAAGTCGTATTTGTCGACATAATTGAAGCATTGGTGCAGTGTGGAAGGCATGATCATATAATCGTGTATCCACGGGTGTCCCAAGAGGATGTTGTAAGAAGTGTCTGTATCTATGACGTAGCAGGTGACTTCGGATTAGAGATCGCCAATTTGACACTTCAGACGAATCTTCCCAATTGGGTAGCTCCTGCCCGAATTGAAACCGCTGATGGCGGTGCTTGTAGGCGTCAGGCGATGCATTGGGATGCGGAGATGATGTAGCAGACCCTTCGGGATAATGTTTATGGAAGAGCCAGGATTGATGTGCATCCGATCCACCTTTACGTCGCTGATGTATCCAGTGTAGTATAGCGAGCGATCATGCAGGTTGGTTTTGATGAGCATGTCCTGCGGAGTGAAGATAATGTTGGGCATCGCTCACGTGCAGGCGCTGTCTTGGAGATCTGCAGGCGGGTTTTCTCCCGTGAGGTTGACTTGAGCCAGGTATGCGTCGGCATTTTGGAGTGCATTGCTCAAAGCCGCACGAACATCCTTGGAGAGTCTCAGGAGCTCGTATAATGACAACTTGGCCGGTGTGTGGGCCAATTGTGCCAAGATGTCGAAGTTGTAGGGCTTCTCCAGCCCTTGTGCTGTCTCTTTTCGGAGGGATTTGTCAAAGCGAGTCTCTCTCGGCTTAGGCTTGTCGGTCATCGGAGGCTGAGCTGGTCCCGGAGCATCAGTTGTAGTGGGTTGATGATCTTCAGCTGGATTGTCAACCACAGGTTGGGATTGCGCCCCAGACCGCGTGACGACGGTTGTAGCTTCTTCGATGTCTGCCGAGATTATGAGGTAGGTCCTGACTTTTCTATTTTTCTTCTTACAGGTGGAAGATGGAGTGGGCTGAGTCACTTCAGATACCAAGTCTGGATGGATCCACTTGACCTCCCCTCGTGTCACGACCCGCGCCCTAGAGTTAGGGCACGAGAACGTAACAACGCCCAGCCTACGCCGCAGTGTCGGCGGTAGAACGCTATCCTAGGTCTCAATGCATCTAACAGTATAAGACTAAACAGTTTATACTCCCCGAATGGGGGTGACATAGCAGATAAAATCTCAATCACATCTAAGTTAGAGCATGATAAAGATAGATATAACATGAAATCCAAAATAAATACAGAAGATAGAAGTCTAAGTGTCTAAGATACATAAACCCAGAAATACATCTCAAAACTCAAATACAGTAATCCACAAAGTAAATACAGCTCCAGACAAAATGAAATAACTATCTAAACAACCTCTACTGTGTCTCCTCTAGGCTAGCAGGCAACCTCCAGGCTATCTGTAAAATTTATCAACGGGTCCAGTCAGGACTGGAGCGAGTACAGTACAACTCAACAGATCATAGCAGGTTAGAAAATATAATCATGCAGTAAAGTAAGATATAGGTACTGAAAGAAAATAGTATGTAAACAGAGAGAGAACTGTAATAGAAATATCTATTATACATAGAGAACTAGCAGTGACTAGTGAGTCAGAGTACAATATGAACATGTAAATGGCCTGGGATGATTCTGATAAGACACTAAGGAATGATTCTGATAAGATAGTACTGGTGTATTATTCATATGTCCAATTCTACTCCTCCGTACCTCCAATCAATACACAAGGATCCAGCCAGGTTATGTTATATGATGCTATGTAACAGCCCCCGAAGGGTGGTAGACCCCGAAGGTGATAAGCCCCCGAAGGTGATAGACCCCGAAGGTGATAGATCCCGAAGGTGATACATAGTAGTCCCATAAATGGGATAAGGATTCTAGGAAGACTCTACGATCATAAGAGTATATGTCGTAAGTGATCAAAGAACCAATGAAGCATAGTGATACGCCATGTAAGTGAAACACACAGAATATGTAGTACCCGATGCTCCCTAAAGATAACATCTCAAGAAGGGATCCATATAGTAGCAATCCGTGTGACCAACATGACAGTACAAGTAAAGTAATCTACTGTAGAAAATAATTCTAAGCAGGATATGAAATGATCAGAGAATGTAATTGCCTCGATAACCTGAACAGCTGATAAGTATAGGGGGTCCCACTGAAGCCACAGAGTCCTATTTAAAGCAACACAGGTTACAAGGTGTTCAAGTTTTAATAAATGAATCCACAAACAATCTATTTTATCCTAGGTTCTTCTAGTCAAATTAACTCTAGGTCAACTCCGGTCAATAATCTAGTCAAACTAGGTCAAGTGTTGACTTACAGTTGACTTTGGGTCAACTGGTCAACTCTGGTCAAACAGGGTCAATTCTAGTCTAATATAAAGTGTACTTCGTTATTTGTACGTCGAAACTTACGACACGCAAATCGAGATCAGGAGATTATCGGTAAGGTTGATAATCTTATTATAGTGATCCACGTGTCCAACTTGTCAATTTCAGCGATGTGAGATCACTGGAATTGGCTGATCTCAGTTTCGTTGTACTAATCCCGAAATACGAACATTATATGAATTAATTATTAATTAATTATAAAAAGGTTAGACTCAGAGAAATTATCAACAAACATTGTCGGACGATGAAATAAACATCGCCAACGTGTCCAGAATGGTCAAATTAGCTAGGATAGCCTACCCAACGGTCCAATTTGGACACAAGGGCAAAAAGGTAATTTCGGGTCAAAACGGTATCCGTGTCGGAACCGTTTTGCACCAAAAAATATGCAAGAAAATAAGTCAATAAAATATAAAAAATTATATGTCCACGAAACCAGAATGACGATACGAACCCAACGGTATCTCCATAATTGGATTCCGTTGACCCAATCTCAATTTGGCCCGTTGACCAGAACTTGGAATTCCGGTTTGCACGAAAATACGTGCCGGAGCTAAAGTTCTCAAAACTCAGAAAACTACATGTCAACGAGTCCAGAATGGCGATACGAACTCAACGGTATATCCAGAATTGGATTTCGATGAGCCGATCTCAAAATGACCCGTTGACCCGGATATTGGTATCCGACTTGCACCGAAATACGTGCCAGACCCAATGTCCACCAAAACCTAGCAAATTATATGTCAACGAGTCCAGAATGACGATACGAACTCAACGGTATATCCGAAATTGGATTCCGATGAGCCGACGTCAAAAAGTCCCGTTGACGCAGAATGTGGGACCCACTTTGCACCGAAAAACGTGCCAGGGCCCACGTTCTCCAAATCTAACAAATTTTATATGAAAACAAGCCAGAACGATGCCACAAGTCTACTGGTGGTGTCAGAAATGAAATCTAGAGTCCCGTGTTCAAAAATGGAATTTTACAAGTTTGAAATTACGAATTCGGACGACCAACTTTGGCGTCGAATTCAACCAATCAAACAAGCTCACAATGAAACGAAACTGGAGGGGTAGCAAGAGGGTTATACCAGCTTCGCACCAGAACTGGTAGCACGCCAAACGGAGCTGCGGTGGAGTAGATACAAGCTGACGAAGTTGGCCCCGCGAAACTGTCCAAATTTAATACAATTTAAACGGTCAACTTGGTGGCCGGTTTTCATGTATCAAACGATAAAATTAACGGACGAAAATTGACATGAGAGAAGGTGGATATATCGAGATTGCGATGGAGTAAAGAAATTGCCGATCCAACAGTCGGATCTCCGGGAAAACGCGCACGAAGTCGCTGCGACGGAGCGCCAAAACGAACTCGATCCCGCGCGCGTCACGACGGGACGTCGTGCAAAACGCACGAATCGCCTCGACGGCGCATCCCAGAGGACGGTGGCCGTCAGGGAAGGTTCTCCGGAGAGAGGGGGTGCACTGCCAGGGGGCCATGGCGGCCCATACGGCGGCACGGTGGTGCACGATGGCGGCCCGCGCCGCGAGCTTGTGTGCGCCCACAGTGGTGCAGCTGCTGCTGCAGTGCCGCGCGCACCAGCGGTGGCCGGCCCGGCCAGGCGGTGCAGCCAGGGGGCAGGCGGCGGATCTGGTGCCTAAGGTGGAGGCGAGGAGGTGGATGGCTGGAATGGTGAAGTGTTGGCGGCGGTTTTGATGGTGGTTCGATTTGAAGGAGAAGGAGGAGGAGAGAAGGAACTGTGGTGGGTGGCGGCGATGGCCGACGGCGAGGCTGGCCAAGGGGGTGGCCGGAGTGAGGTGGTCGGGTTTAGGAATGGGTGCTCGGCCATGGGAGCTATGGTGTTGAAGTTGTTTGCTGTTGTTGGTATTTTAATTGCATGGGAAAAGTAAGAGAGAGAAGGAGAGTAATAGTAAATTAAGAGAGAGGGAAAGAGAGAGAAAGAGATTCTCTCCACCAAAAATTTAGGGCCGGCCAATGCATGGGTGTTGGGGAAAAAGTTTCTATGGAGGAAATTAATGGATAGGATTAAATGTAGGGAGATCTATGGCTAGGAATAAATTAGAGGAAAATTGGTTAATCCTATAGAGATTTAATTCAACCGAAAATTCTAATAAATATAGAAAAAATATGTAAAATGAATACTTGATATTTTTGGGCAAGAAATATGAGGGTGTCATGATAGAGGACAACACAAAGCTGGACTGGACTCGGTGGAGCCGGATTGGGTCTAAAACCGGACATTGAGCAAAAAATCGAATTAAAATTAGGCGTTGATGATCATGCGTAAATAAGTAGCACATGGGGATTCCAATAAATAGGACACAAGTGGCGGATGGATAGTAGACTCAAAGTGGGCCATGTCCATAGTTGGGGCTGACAGGTTTTGGTCGACAGGAGACCCACAAATCAAGTTGGAAAATAAATGTGACACCGTGGGATGAAATAAAATCGGGTCACGTGTCAGGAAAGTTGTGCGAATCAAATTGAGCACAAAATGACGTGTCTGAGTGGGACACGAAGGTCATGGGTGACGAGCGTCTCGAGTAGATCAAGCATGAGAAGTTGGTTTGAAGAAACTGACTGGTCTTGCGCTCCCAAATTAAAAGTCACGGTAATGTGCTAATAATGATCAAGGAAAAGAGTGGAAAAATCAATTAATAATCAAACGGTCTAATTTGACCCGAAGTTCAGCGAAGCAAAAAGAGCACAAGGGAACAAGTTTGGATGGAACACTATATACCATCATGAAGGTAATCCTGTCCACTCCAAAACTCATAAAGAAGATTTCCAGAGTTGAACATCCCTGATACTCCAAATATCGATGGCACGGGAAAGTACACTTAAAGATAAATAACAGAATAAAATATTTATTGAAAATAAAATCAATCCGAAAATAAATAAAAATAAAAAAAATAAACCCAAAATTCAGGGTGCTCACATCCTACTCACCTTATAAAAATTTCGTCCTCGAAATTAAAATGTCCATACTCCTTCTAGGTCAAACCCCCACAATCAAGTCCCAGGACTTTAAACAATCATACCATCAAAAGAAAACGGCTTCCAGGGTCATGGCATACGGTGGTAGTAAAAGTCTCATCTAGGTATACTAGTCGTGCTAATACCAAAACGGTCATAGGGTATCAAAACACACAAGCAATCCAGGTTGCTAAAATAGAAAAGTTACAGAAATAACAAATCATCAAAACTGTAAGGCGGTCTACCATCCTATATGAAAACTGGTACTCATCAAAAATGATTAAAGAAAGGTAACTACCAATCATCTAAAAGGGGTACCATCCCAAGAAAATCAAAATCACAAGTTTAATTAACGAAAGTCGATTACATTGAAATTCAATCACAATATATAATATAGAGAGTATTAGAGAGGAAAAAGCTAACATTATGTGTATGGGGACATGTTCATATGGTTAGATAGTAGGCGTGTGTGTACGTGAACATACATGAAGGTGTATACGAGGATTTGGGTTCCAAAACAACAGCTATCAAGTTACACTAATCATGGCATATTGGTTAAACAATCCACAATACGCAATACGCAACTTATTTAATCATAACATGCATAGCTAACCATATATATATAAAAAGGTAGAGACTTAGTTATGTATTTATATATATTATAACATGTATGCCTAAGCTCTATATACATCTATCTAGATATACAATCATAACATAGAGGGGAAGGGTTTGGTTACATGACAGTGTATACTAAGTTAGGGTGTGTGTGTGTGTCCTTGTACAGGGTTATAGCTTAGTATTAAAAAGTTAAACCTAGTTTTAGTTCAGCATTTACATAAAAAAATATCTGAAAATAAGCTAACATTTAACCAGTGTAATATTAACATAATACAATTTTAAAATTTAGGAGTTTGAAACATCACAACTAATTTTAATGCTCCCAATACATCCTAGCATGATAGAAATGAAACCCTAACATACTATCAATACATTTATCTACGCATACAGTTCAATATTACATGTTAAATCTGAAATCGAACTAAACATTTGAATCAATGTAAAAATGTTAATATGTAACTAGTTTTCAAGATTTTGGAGAAATTTGAACATTAAAAACCAACTCAATGTTTATCACAAACTAACATGTAAGAATATGAAACCTAAATTTATATTCCTACTTACAACAATGTACACAGCTCTAAATATTTCATAAAAATGGAACAGCAATTTGAACTAACATTTGGAATTCAACATTAAGGGTTAATATGCATGCAGTCTCAGATTGGACAATATAACATAACTTAACCAATTTCTCTAAAAATTGAAACCCTGCAGATATCATACATGTGCAGTTATGTAAACAAAACTAACAACATGTAACCTATATTTGAATTACGACTTTAAACTGGGAAAAATAGAAAACCAGGAATATTGGGGTTGTGTTTGAAGGGAAACTAGAATTGTAGAATAGTATATTTCTTTTTTCTCATTCATCATATGGCAAGGGCCATATATATAGGGATAAGGGGCAACCCAAGGGTCATGAGTTACATGACCCAAGGGTCATGAGTTACATGATCCCAAGGGTCATGTGTAACTCATGACATAATGGTGAATAATAAGGTTTACACAACACTCCCCCTTATTCATCCATTTTCTTGGATCCACTTATGAAATACTTCACGGTTCAATAAGCTAATGGGGTGGATACTGCTGGATCCAGAGTAAACTTGGTTTGCCTCGTTAAAACCTTGGCTGTGGAAAACCCAGTAGAAAAAACCATCAGTCCTAAGGAAAAAGAGTACAATCCTATAGTTTTACTCCCCCTGATCTATACAAGCTTCAGGCTTGCAGGTCTTTTAGTTGCCTCATCCCTATTCCTCTTACAAGCTTTACAAAGGTACATCGTGGCAGTGTTTTGGTAAACAAATCTGCTAAGTTATTACAAGATTGAATTTGTTGTACTTTGACTTGTCCCTTCTCTTGAAGGTCGTGCGTCCAGAAGAATTTGGGGGATATGTGCTTCGTCTTGTCACTCTTCATGTATCCTTTCTGAAGTTGAGCTACGCATGCTGCATTATCTTCAAAAAGGGTAGTGGGCTCAAGTTCACCAGTCTTCAGGCCAGTAGATGCCAAAATGTGCTGAATGACGGAGCGAAGCCAAACACACTCCTTACTTGTTTCATGGATTGCCAAGAGTTCAGAATGGTTGGATGAGATAGCCACACTAGTCTGTTTGACGGTCCTCCAGGAGACAGCCGTACCACCGAAAGTAAATACAAATCCAGTTTGTGATTTCTCTGTGTGGGGATCTGATCTATAACCTGTATCTGAATAACCAAGTAAAGTGGAAGACCCACTATTCGGGTAATATAGTCCTAGGTCTATAGACCCTTGGAGGTAGCGCAGAAGATGCTTCACTCCATTCCAGTGGCGCTTTGTGGGCGCTGCACTGTATCTGGCTAATAAGTTAACTGAAAACGCTATATCAGGACGCGTACATTTAGCCAGATAGAGTAGTAGCCCAATGGCACTTAGGTAAGGTACTTCAGGACCTAATGATTCCTCCCCCTCTTCCAGTGGATGGAAAAGGTTCCTTCTTTACGTCCAATGATCGAACGACCATTGGTGTACTAAGGGGATGGCATTTATCTATGTGGAATTGTTTGAGTAATCTTCGTGTATATGTAGATTGGTGTAACATGATACCACCCTTTAGGTGTTCGATCTGTAAGCCAAGACAATACTTTGTTTTACCTAGGTCTTTCATTTCAAAAGTTGTCTTAAGGCTTTCAGATATCTCAGTGATCTCTGCAGGAGATCCAATGATATTTAAGTCGTCGACATAAACGGCGACTATAACAAATCCTGTTCCCGATCTTTTTATAAAGATACACGGGCAGACTTTATCATTAGTAAATCATTGCGTAGCAAGAAACTCACTTAGTCTGTTATACCATATTTTTCCTGATTGTTTAAGACCGTACAATGATCTTTGTAACCTTACAGAATAGGTGTCCCGAGGTCTATCTGTTTTCTCTTGTGAAATTTTATATCCTTCAGGGAGTTTCATATAGATATCTTTATCTATATTGCCATAAAGATATGCAGTCACAACGTCCATGAGCTGCATTTCTAGGCTTTTCAGAGAAGAGAGGCTGATCAGGAATCTGAAGGTATTCCCATCCATGACCGGAGAATATGTTTCTTCATAATCTATTCCCGATTTCTGGGAGAAACCTTGTGCTACAAGGCGTGCTTTGTAGCGCACAACTATGTTGTGTTCATTTCTTTTTCTTGTGAAGATCCATTTATATCCCACAGGTTTTACACCTTCAGGTGTTTGGACTACTGGTCCAAAGACTTCGCGTTTCAAGAGTGAGTCCAGCTCTACTCCTATTGCCTCGTTCCACTTTGGCCAATCGCCACTGCATCCGCTAGAGACCGTGGATCGATGTCATCGTCATTTTCAGTGACGTGAACGGCAATATTGAACGTAAAATCGTCGTCAACGACTGTGCTTTTTCTGTTTAGTACCTCTCCAGTACGTACATAATTTAATGATATTTCTTCTGTTTGTTCCTCTTCATGGGAAACTAGGAGGGGAGAGGTAGCTGATCTGAGCTCAGCATCCTGTGTTGGGATCTTCTTAATTTCTCCAGGATTTTTTCTTTTACGAGGGACTTTGTCTCTCGAACCTGGTGGGCGTCCTCTTTTTAATTGAGGTGTTGCCATTTCTGCTGCCGGCGGATTGCATCCATCTTTGGGAATGTCAATCCTAGCTGGCGTGTTGGCAGCAGGAACGTGTGATCTGACAATCTTTTGGTTGTCAATAAATGTATCCGGAAGTAGATGTACAGTGTTCTGAAGATCTAATATCTTCAGGATCTCATCTTCACATTGACTTGTACGCGGATCAAAATGAGACAAAGTTTTTGTGTCCCAAGAAATTGTCTTAGAAGCTTTTGGCTTCTTAGACTGTGTGCCCAGTTCAGGAAATAATCCTTCATCAAACTCACAGTCATCAAGACGTGCCTTAAATACGTCACCCGTCAGGAGTTCTAGCTATCTAATTATAGAGGGTGAGTCAAACCTAACATAGATACCTAATCGACGTTGTGGACCCATTTTGGTCCTCTGTGGGGGAGCAATGGGGACGTAAACAGCACAACCAAAAACTCTCAAATATGAGATATTTGGAGGTGAACCATAAGCGAGCTGCATCGGAGATAGAATATGACCTCCAGAAGGCCGTATTCTAATAAGTGATGCGGCATACAATATAGCATGACCCCAAGCTTCCACAGTCAACTGTGATTGCATCAACAATGGACGAGCAATACATTGTAATCTCTTAATAAGAGATTTTGCTAACCCGTTCTGGGTGTGAACATGAGCTACAGGATGTTCAACTTCGATGCCAGTTGCTTGGCAATAGTCTTAAAAAACCTGTGAAGTAAATTCACCCGCATTATCAAGTCATAATTTTTTGATATGGTTATCGGGGAAATGAGCCCGCAACTTAATTATTTGTGCCAATAGCTTAGAAAAAGCTAAGTTACGGGTGGACAAAAGGCACACATAAGACCATTTAGTAGATGCATCGATAAGTACCATAAAGTACCTAAATGGACCACTTGCGGGGTGAATAGGTCCGCAAATGTCTTCATGAATTCTCTCTAAGAAGCTCGGAGACTCTAGTCCTACTTTCAAAAGGGATGGTCTCGTTATAATTTTGCCTTAAAAACAAGGTAGACAGGAGTAATCATACTTCTGAAGAATCTTCAGGTTCTGCAGGTTGTGTCCACTGGATTGGCTTATGATTCGTTTCATCATAGCTGATCATGGGTGACCCAGTCTATTATGCCAAAGTTTAAATTTTGGCGATGAATGACACTTCTGGTGCACAATCATGTTAGCTTCTGTTGATTGAATATGAGTATGATAGAGACCCGACGGGAGTCCCTTGAATCGTTCTAAGATAGTTTTTGAACCATCTTTTAGACGAGTAACATACATATATTCTGCCTCATTTATTTCATTTGTTTCTAAGTGATATCCGTTTAAACGAATGTCCTTAAAACTTATGAGGTTCCTACTTGATTTAGGAGAGAATAGTGCATCTTTTATTATTAGTCTTGTTTTATTTGGGAGCAATATAATTGCTTCACCAGATCCTTCTATTATATTTGATAGTCCTGATATCGTAATAACATGACCGTCATAATCATTTAAGCTATAAAAATAGCTTTTTTCTCGAAGGATTGTGTGCGTCGAGGCGCTGTCCACAAGGCATTCACACTTCATCTATAGATATATGAAAAAACAACAACAAACAATCGTAATTAAAACAACGGTTTTGAAATACAATTTTTGTTTAAAAAAATTTCTCTTATATCGATAGACGGGCCGATATAGAGAGGTCAATAATTTGCTTGAAAAAATGCATAATTATAAATACAATTTGAGCAAAAAAATAATATTCGGTCAACCCCTTTCAGTAGCTCAACGTGAATATGACCAGGCGGGAAAATGAGGGAGGAGGGTCACCGGGGACCTCTTAAGAACCAAGCCTCAAGTTCTTTCTGACATCATACCCAAATAGGTGAGCCTATTCGGAGAGACTTCGTAAAATTTTCTTTGTCAAATGTAAGAATAAATATCATTTTTCAAGAAATTTAAAAGAGAAGCATAATATGAAAATGCGGCAACAAGTTTTTAAAAGCATGAAATAAGATAGTGGCTCTAGTCGAGTAGGTCGTCGTTCTCGAAGTCTTCTGCCGAGAACTGAGTAGACGGCTGCTTTTCTACCAGATTTGTTTCAACTTGAGACTTCTGGCTCGCTTGATACAGATTTTGTAGATGTCGCGGGGTGCGACAGTTTCTGGACCAGTGTCCAGTCATGCCACATTTGTGGCATTTGTCCTCCCATTTTTTCTTGGGAATGGACATCAGTTCTGTCGTCTTCTTCCACTTTTTCTTTGCCCCACTTTTGCTGCTCTGGGGATGAAAGTTGTTCTGGGGTGGACTTCTGGCCGACCTCTTATGTGCATTCCCCATGTTAGTTCTGTCCTTATTTTTCTTCTGCTTCTTGGAAGAAAAATGAGCTTCTGGGAGAGGAGGTGAGCCTGCAGTGCGTAGGTTATGAGTGGCCAAGAGAAGTTCTCTGTTTTGCTCTGCCATCATCAGGGTGGAGTGCAATTCAGAGTACTTTGTGAAATTTCGTTCACGGTACTGTTGCATGAGGATTGCGTCCTTCTCGTGGAAGGATGTATAAGTTTTTTCCAACATGCGATACTCCGAGACTTCTTCACCACACAAATTCAGGCGTGAGGTGATATTATGGAGAGCTGAGTTGTACTCAGCTACAGAATTAAAGTCCTGAAGTCGAAGGTTTTTCCACTCATACCTTGCACGTGGGAGGATTACATCTTTTTGATGTTTATAGCGGTCCTCCAGTGTAGTCCACAATTCCTTTGGGTCTTCTACAGTGAGGTATTCGGTCTTCCGGGTCCGAACAATGTGTCTCCTGATGTAGATAATGGCTTTCGCCTTATCTATATCAGAGACTTTCACTGTAGAAACAACCACAGCAGTATCTGCTGTATTTCTCGTACCAGTGGCCGGAGCCGATGGAAGAGGAGTTGAAATTGTGGCTAATAAGTCCTGGGCACGTAAGTGGAACTTCAGGTCCACGTGCCAGCTCAAATAATTTTTTCCAGCAGTATCTAGTACTTCGAAATCGACACTCGCTATTTTGGCCATTTTATCTATCATGTGAAAAACATGCATAAATTAAAATTAAATATTTATGCATATAAATGTTACACAGCTCATAATAAAAATATCACGGTGCTTAATAAAACAGTTCAGTCCAGAAGCTAATATGCAATCTGTCAATATTATAGTAAGTATTTTTTTTATACAAAATCAGAGTAACAAATATATTATGGACCAGAGTAGATACTGTTCATGTAAGTTTGGCAACATCAAAGTCTCCGAAGACAGCAAAAAAATTGCATGGATGATGCTAAGGAAGACTTCTGGAGAGAAAAAAAATAAGAAAAAAAATCGCCAGCCAACTACACGGCCAGCAACTTATGAATCTTACGTTTGAACCAAATTTAGAATTCACAGAATCTTATGTTTGGATCAAATTAAGTATTTGAATAGTACAATGTAAACACAAATAATTTAAATGTACCATTTTTTAGCAGGTGACTTTTCAATACCACTAAAACATAATGAAAGTAAATATTTGGATGGCGTATCTGAGTGTTCCACCAATACAATTTCATTGTCATATATCAGTTAGTTTCACATTTTGATGGAAATAAAAGATACAAGAAAGTAAACTCTATTCGGGATCTACCAATTTGAAACTTAATCCTGATCATCAGGTTCAAGGAACAAAAACAAATGACAAGGATTGCACAAGATATTACAAACATAGCTGGCCAAAGCTTATCATGCAAAATTTGTTTTGAACGTTAGCAATATAAAGAATATCACTCTTAGATTGTTAGATATATATATTGCTAATTTTCATTCAAACAATTAATTTATAAAAAAAATTTAAGAAGTGTTACCAGCCTCTGGTCGGATCGACTAGAGAAAAAAAATGAAGGATGACGTCGAGATCTGGACGTCGATTCTCCTTGCTTCAGCAATCGTGCTGATAACGTGTTTGAAGGGAAACTAGAATTGTAGAATAGTATATTTCTTTCTTCTCATTCATCATATGACAAGGGCCATATATATAGGGATAAGGGGCAACCCAAGGGTCATGAGTTACATGACCCAAGGGTCATGAGTTACATGATCCCAAGGGTCATGTGTAACTCATGACATAATGGTGAATAATAAGGTTTACACAACAGGTTGGAAATTAACATCAACAACATATTAATATTTATTTAGATAGGTTGGAAATCAAGCGTAGCATGCATATGTATCATACAAAGTGTCTGCTATATCTATTTTCTCATGTCCCAAATAAAATCAATTTCTACATCAGGACCAATATTTAAATTCCTACCAAAATTGTAAAGTAGGTGATTGACGAAATCAAGACAGTTTTATTATCATTATTATTTAATACAAGGATAATAGCAAGAAAGAAATAACGCTAAAATCTGTTCTGCTTATCTGTTTAAAGAAGGAACCGTTTTGAAATCCAGAGTTAAAATATCAAATTCAAGATAAAGTCTAACAAAATCATCGATTCATTGTATTATGAAAAACTCATAGCAAGAAATTACACAAGGTTTATAAAACCAACTAAACTTATTCATGAGTTAAATAATAGAAAACTAGACAAACAAACAAATAATAATTCTTTTTTTTTGAATGACTGAACAAAAGTAGAGAAAACATGTTCAAAAATATTTAAGGTGCAATCTGATAATCATATGCGTCTATCCAAAATCATGGTACTCTAAATCCTCGTTATACTAGTAAGCAAGGCTACGATAATCACAGAGCCCTTGACTTATGCACATATCTCTAGAATCATGGTATTTAACATTTTCGCGGTGCCGCTAGCTTGGCTGCGAAAACCTTAAATTCCTACACCCAAGAAATATATCCAGAGTCAGACTATATGTCCTCACCATGCTGGCTAATGTGACTATAAAAGACTAGATTCCATAACATAGATGACCTAGCCCATATAATTTTATCTTGCCAAAAATTAAATTAAATCAACAATGAATACCCAAAAATCAAATCAATTTATCAACGAACATCAAAATTCAAAAATAAACAAAAATCCATCAAAATACAAACTTGGATGCAATAACTATCATCAAAATTCAAATTCGACAATCATCCATCAAAATCAATAATTACAAACTCGAATTCAACAATAATCTATAAAAATAAAATTTAACAACAGAAAGTAAAGATAATTAAATCAAGGGAAGAAGAGTTTTCAAATCGAAGTTAAAATAAGATTCTCAAGGGTCGTCCCAGGAATCTCTCAAAGGTTCCTAACTGTGATTGAGTACCTTCAAAATATATTCTATTCCTACTGCAGGCTGTAGTGGTACTCTAGTTCGAATACCACTACACTTTAGTCTCGACCTGCATGGGCCACCACTAAAAACGTGTCACGACCCGCGCCCTAGCCTACGCCGCAGTGTCGGCGGTAGAACGCTGTCCTAGGTCTCAATGCATCTAACAGTATAAGACTAAACAGTTTATACTCTCCGAATGGGGGTGACATAGCAGATACAATCTCAATCACATCTAAGGTAGAGCATGATAAAGATAGATATAACATGAAATCCAAAATAAATACAGGAGATAGAAGTCTAAGTGTCTAAGATACATAAACCCAGAAATACATCTCAAAACTCAAATACAGTAATCCACAAAGTAAATACAGCTCCAGACTGAAGAACAGTTTGGCAACTCTAGAGGGGGGGTGAATAGAGTATATATGTATAATGACCAATTAAAAATTAACTCTTTCACTAACAATGAATAATCAGAGTAAAATGCGGAATGTAAATGAAAGACAAGAGAGCATACGCAAACACAGCAATTTTAACCTGGTTTCCCTCGTGGAGGACTAGTCCAGGCCTGAGAACTCTAGCTCAGGATTAAATCCACTATTTGTGAAATAGTAGCTTACAACCCGTGCCTTTACTTCAGAAGAGCACGTCAACTTCTTACAGAGAATCGCAGTGGCGATTGCTTGGAATTGTCCAAGCGATTTCTTCACTCTTGCACAAGAATCCTAAATGAGAGATGCTGAGCACTCGAGACTTAGGAGGCTTGTGGCTAGTAGATGAGAAGGGTATGGCTTATAGAGCTTGTAGGAGAGAAGAGAAGAGAAGATTGAGTGATTCAAAATGAGAGAATTCATGCCCTATTTATACTGATTTTAGGGACAGAATTCGGCCAGAATTCGGGTAAGGAAATTCAAAAATTTGGCCGTTGGACAGCTAGCAAACAGCTAACCCTAAAATTAGGGTTCCTGATTTCTAGGGGACAGAGTTCGGCCCGAACTCTGTGTGGAGGCAGAGTTCGGCCCGAACTCTGTCTCCAGAGCACAGAATGGTCCTAAGAGGGACTTGTGGGCAATTTGGTTTTGGTGGAGCTTGGGATTTTGGGTAGGCTTGTAGACTAAGTTCCAAGAGCTCAGCATAACTCAGAGTACATAAATCTAGACTCAATGAAATCATAAAATACAGACTCCAGAACACACTGAGAGCTGAAGACTGAGCTGTCATCTGTCTTGAACTGAATGCAGTCGTCGTGTGTCGTATTGAATTAATACAAGTATTATTTGGTCAATGTAGTCAATATTTGGTTGACTGTGACTTTGTGTCAACAATCTCCCCCATATTGATAATTGACAAAATAATATATGTATATTTCAATATTCATACCTGGACACAGTTGATTGTAATATAGCTCCATAGCTCCCCCATAAACGATGCCTGAGCTAAGCGAAAATAGCTCCCCCAAAAATCATGAGCGGTGTCGAGCTAGAAACTAGAAACTATAGCTCTCCCCCGTACAAAAATGCATAGTACCTGTGATCTGATAGATAATATTTTCCAGAGCAAGAAGCACAGATATACACAGATATACGAATGCATAGAACCAGTAATAGTTTCCCAAAACAAAAATATACATATATTTCTCCCCCTTTTGGCAGTTAGCAATATAAGAAGCAATGAATAGTAATGCAACCACACTAAGAGAAGAAACAGTATAATTTTAAGCAAAATAAGCACTGACAGAGAATGATAATAAAGATAGATAATGTCATCCACCAAACCAAGTGGCCAACTCATAAACAGAGTACATAAAACCAGCTACATAAATCCATGATAAACTAAATAACTGAAAGCAAAAGTAACTAAGACCATCATCAGTAGTAGCAGCAGCAGATAGTAGCCAGTCTCCATCATGGAGCACGAGAAGGTCCTGGAACATCTGATGGACCATGGAAGGAGCGACGAGGGTCCACAAAAGCATCATCCGGATCCATGTAACGCATAACCCACGGATCATCAATGCGATAACCCGCGCGCGCTGGATCCCTCTCCATGGGAATGTGCAGATGCTGAGACAGAGAGTACCGGATATCATGCAGAGAGTTGCCGAGAGCACTCATCTGCAGAGTGGTACGATAGTCCAGCTGTGTCCAGCGATCGTCCTCAAGAGTAAAACGATCCCGGAGCATGGTCTGAATGGACTCAAGAGTGGCAGGTGGAGGTGGTGCATCCTGACCAAAAGGAGGGGCGTCAGACTCCTCATCAGCAGAATGCTCAGATGACTCAGAAGCAGCGACAGGCTGAAGGCGTCGTGCTTTGGATAGAAAAGCAGGTGCAGGCAGGAACGGACAATCATGGATAGGAATGATGAAAGCACGAAAAACTAAAGGAAGATAGAGAGGATAAACCAAAGCTCTTGGTTTCTTCCGACAGTTGATCATCCAATCCATCATAGTCCGTGGAAAGTTGAATGGAATACGATAGTGGAGATGATATAAGGCGGAGATCTCAAGATAAGTGACTTCATCTGTTGAGCCAGCCTTGGGTAAGATGGTGTTAAAAACCATTCGGTGAAGCTCATAGAAGTAGGGGTTGAGATGCTTGGCCATAAGTTTGCGAGGACTTATGTTAGGAGCACATAATTCCTCCTTGAATCCTTCAAGAGAAGTATCGCCAACAAATTGAAATTGACGTGCTTCCACAAGTTTATTCCAAGTATCAAGATTAACAAGATCAAGAAAATCCCCCAACTCAGAATCATTGAAGGCGATGTCAATACCGGCAACCCGGGAATAGATGTGTATTGCATCAAAAGTTAAATTGCAATAGAACATTTGGATTGCACTACGGTAGATGACAGAATTTGAAGCAACTAAAGCATCCAAACAAAGATCATGGAATAAAGACTCATATTGAGAAAATATTATGAAATTGATGGGATGGCCCCCAAACACCGGACGAGTCCTAAAATCGCTAAACCATTCATTAGAGGCGTCTAGCGATACAAATAGACGGTCGTCGTATGTGTTAGGGTCATCGGGACTCGGCGGATTGAACAACGGATGAATGGGGTGTTGTTCAACTACTTGTTCAATCGGAGGAGGAGGATTCGAAGAGGAAGCACCCTCGGTTCGGATCCTCTTCCCGCGATTGGGCAAGCGTGGAGCCATTTACAAGAAATTGGATAACTTGAAATGGAGAGAAAGAGAGAGTTATACCTGAAAATAATGTCAAACAGTTGAAGAGAACGTTGAAAAACCCCTTTCCCTTGATTTTGAGAAGAAATAGAGTCCTCTAGATCAAGAACTAGGGTTAGGGTTTGGAAGGAAGAAGATGGAAGAGGTGGAGAGGAAGGAAATATGGGAGGAAAGAGAAGAAATCCCGACATAAAGTAGGGCTTTGTCTTTGGTCGGGTGAAATATTGACCATAGGATTAGAAAAGATCCAACGGTGGAGCCAGATCCCGATTCTGGAACCTAGGTACCGAACTCGGCCCGAACTCTGATAGGGGCAGAGTTCGGCCCGAGTTCTGGTTCAATAGTCCAGAACTGAAAATAGGCAAAAGTCAGGAAGAAAATGTTTAATAAATAAACAAAATGATAGTCGGGGAAAACAAAGAGTGTTGAATGCAAATAAGAGGTATACAGAAAGTAGAATGAACTTTTAGAAAATGTCAATTAGGCAATATTAAATCGAAACAAGCCATATAATAAATAAGGACATATACTGCAGTTCAATAGTCCAAATTTGCCATGGGTTAGCTGCAGGGGCCGGATCCCAGCTAGCGGTAGTCCTGAAGACTAGTGCACCGTGTCGCTTAGGCTTTTATGCCTTGTTGTCAGAAGGGCCCTTTCGGCTTGTACCCATACCAAATTCTTCGTAAAGGAATCACAATATACTCGATATTTACGCAGGTGAGTTTCAATTTATGACTGCTTCATCTAAGATTCCAAGTTCACGACAAAGAAAATTAAAGCGCTCTTCGGATAGTGGCTTAGTAAAGAAATCTGCTAGCTGATGATCAGTGTCAATAAATTCTAAGTTAATCGTGCCATTTTGCTGATGATCACGCAAAAAGTGGTGTCTGATCTCAATGTGTTTAGTGCGTGAGTGACAGACAGGGTTCTTAGTCAAATTTATGGCACTAGTATTGTCACAGAATATAGGAATATGCATGAAAGATAACTTATAGTCTTCAAGGGTTTGCTTCATCCACAGAATCTGTGCACAACAACGCCCAGCTGCTATATATTCAGCTTCTGTTGTGGATAGTGCGACAGAGTTCTGCTTCTTGCTAAACCATGAGACTAGAGCCTTTCCTAACAAATGACACGTGCCGCTCGTACTTTTACGGTCGACCTTGCATCCAGCAAAGTCAGCATCAGAGTAACTGATGAGGTCAAATGATGTTGACTTGGGATACCATAGGCCCACTGTAACCGTACCCTTAAGGTATCGAAAGATACGCTTAACCGCAGTCATGTGAGATTCCTTAGGATTTGCTTGATATCTAGCACATAGGCAAACACTAAACATGATATCGGGGCGACTAGCAGTTAAATAAAGTAAGCTGCCTATCATACCTCGATACTTACGTTGATCAACAGGTTTGCCGCTCTCATCTGGTTCGAGTTTGGTTGAAGTAGCCATTGGCGTGCTAATTGGTTTGACGTTGTCAAGGTCGAACTTCTTCAGCATGTCCTTGGTATACTTCGATTGACAGATGAAAGTTCCATTTGTCAGTTGCTTTACTTGCAAGCCAAGAAAGTAGTTGAGCTCTCCCATCATGCTCATCTCAAATTCTGTCTGCATACACTTGGCAAATTCTTGACAAAGAGTTTCATCAGTAGATCCAAAAATAATATCATCAACATAAATTTGAATTAATAGAATGGTGTCTTTGAAAGATTTGATAAACAGTGTAGTGTCAATTTTCCCTTTAGAAAAACCTTTCTCAAGCAGGAAGCTGCTTAGCCTTTCATACCAAGCTCTGGGAGCTTGTTTAAGGCCATAAAGCGCTTTCTTTAGCTTAAACACGTGGTCGGGAAATTTGTGATTTTCAAAGCCAGGGGGTTGTTTGACATAAACTTCCTCCTTAATAAAGCCATTCAAGAAAGCACTTTTAACATCCATTTGAAATAATTTAAAGTTCTGATGATTGGCAAAAGCACAAAGCATCCGAATGGATTCTAGTCTAGCAACAGGAGCATATGTCTCATCGTAGTCGATACCTTCCTCTTGGTTGTATCCTTGAGCTACTAGACGAGCTTTGTTACGTGTGACTGAACCATCTTCATTTACTTTGTTTCTAAACACCCATTTGGTACCAATTATTGAGTGATTAGCCGGTTTAGGAACTAGTTCCCATACTTGGCTTCTCTCAAATTGGTTGAGTTCTTCTTGCATAGCAGAGATCCAAAATTCATCAGTAAAAGCTTCAGAAATGTTTTTAGGCTCTACTTGTGAAATGAAGGCAGTGCTAGCAACAGAGTCTCTTAATGATGATCTAGTAGTAACTCCACGTGAAACTTCACCTATGACTAAATTTTCTGGATGAGAAGGTTTGAATGAGAATTTCTTAGGCAAACCCTCCAGAGAATTAGTTTCAGTTGAAGTATTCATTGGAGTAGAGGAAGTTGATGGCACAACATCATCATCAAGAGTACTTACTGCACTGTTATCTTCATCAAAAGTCACATTAGTTGACTCCTCCACAATAAGTGAGCGTTTATTGAAAACTCTATATCCCTTACTTTTGGCAGCATAACCAAGAAAGATACCATCGTCAGCTTTGGCATCAAATTTGCCTAAGTTGTCTTTGGTGTTAAGGATAAAACATCTGCAGCCAAAAACTCTGAAATAAGAAACATTTGGGGTTCTCCCAAACCAAAGCTCATAGGGTGTTTTCTTCGAAATGGGACGAATAAGCACCCTATTCAAAATGTGGCATGCTGTACTTACAGCCTCTGCCCAAAAATATTTCGGAAGAGAAAATTTATTCAACATGACTCTAGTCATATCGCCAAGAGTCCTATTCTTCCGCTCCACAACACCATTTTGTTGAGGAGTTCTAGGACAAGAAAATTCATGATCAAAACCATTTGCATTACAAAAACTTACAAAATCTGAATTCGCCTCCATGATCACTTCGGATTCGAGTAATCATGTAGCCTTTTTCGTTTTGAACTTTATTTACAAAAACTTTGAAAATAGAGATAGCATCGCTCTTATTAGCGAGAAAGAAAACCCAAGTAAATCTCGAAAAATCATCAACAATAACAAAAGCATATAGTTTGCCACCAAGACTGGCTATTCTACTAGGACCAAATAAATCCATATGGAGTAATTGCAAGGGTCTAGTAGTACTTACAGAGTTGATGGAATGAAATGAGGATTTAGTTGCCTTGTTTAGTTCACATTCGGCACATACCGTGTCCCTTTTGAATGTGATGTCAGGCAATCCTCTCACTAGCTTCTTGGTAGAAAGCCTGGATATAGCATCCATGTTGGCATGACCGAGACGCTGGTGCCAAAGTAGTCGTTCGTCTTTGTAGGCATATAAACATCTACCTGCATTGTTAGTATTTATAGAGAGATAGAAAATATATATATTGTCCTCTCTTTTCCCTTCAAAAGCAATGTCTCCTGTTGACCTATCGTAGATGTAGCAACAGTTTTATCCAAAGTTAATATCATATCCATGATCAGCAAGATGGCTAATGCTGAGCAGGTTATGCTTTAACTCGGTCACTAGGCAGACATCCTTTATAACAGGAGAAGGAGGATGACCAATGATACCGTTACCTATTATGTGCCCTTTGAGATTGTTACCGAAGGATACGTATCCTTCTCTTTTCATCGATAGTGATGCAAAAAGATTTGCGTCTCCCGTCATATGTCGCGAGCATCCACTATCGAGAATCCACTTACTCTCAGTTGAGGAGGAAAGGTCCACCTACATCAAGAGTAGATGTGACCTTTGGTACCCATTTTCTCGAGGGTCCTGAAAAGTTAGTTTTTGGAAACCAAGCATATATTTTCTTGTCTACCAGTCTTCTAATTCTACACTGTGGTGAGATGTGTCCATGTTTTCCACAGTAAGTACAGATGGCATTTTTATTTATACTGGGAGCATGAGAATGATATCTATGAGCAACAGGATGAGGATGATTTGGAGAGTTAGCATGGTAATGATGACTATGCTTAGAGTGAGTTACATGATGATTATGTCTGTGTGTCATAGCATGATGATATTGACTGTGAGGAGTGGCATGCTGAAATTGTCTATATGGCATAGTGTGATGTTGTGGCATGATATGATGATTTTGCTTATGTGGCATAACATGATGATTTTGTCTACGTGGCATGGCATGTTGATGAGGTATGGTATGATGACTTTGTCTATGTGTAGAGTGATATTGGTTGTGTCTTTGTGCAATATGATGAGTATGGGGAGTATTTTTACGTGCATGCGGTTTGTGATAGTTTGTGTATATAAATGCATGGTTATGTGCTGTATGAGGGTGATGTGGTTGACTAGCATGAGTGGTGTTGTGCTCATGTGATTGGGTTTGAGGTTTAGCAACCTGTTTTCCCAATTTGATTTCTAATCTTTTAGAAACAGCTTGTAATTCATCAACCTTAATATTTAAGCCATAAATCTTAGTCATAGAAATCTTGTGTCTACTCTTTTCTTCAGCAAGCAATGTGTTGAGAGTAGTGATGTCTTGAGTTTGTTGCTCAATGCGTGCTTCAGCATCATGTAAGCTTAATTTAAGCTTGGATACTTCATCAGTGTCATTTGTGGGAGATGTGTTTCTAACATTATTAAGAAGCAAGGAAATTCTTTGTATCTCATCTTCTAGACTTTTGATTTTGTCCTTGGCATGCTTGTATTTACCGATAACCTTTTTGTGATCATCAAGTAAATCGGTGAAAGCATCGCCAAGTTCATCAAAAGAGAAGTCATCTAAAGTTTCGTTTGATACCTTGGTGGAATTTGCCATGAGGCAAACATTTGCTTTGTCTTGAGGAGAGTTCTTTTCTTCCTCGGAGTCACTTGCTTCGCTTTCATGCCAGATGCTTGTGTTGGCATATCTTTTTGATGAGTTCTTCTTGTAGGGCTTTTCATACCGGTTGCTCTTCTTTAAGAGCGGACAGTCTCTTCTGACGTGTCCAGTCTTTTTGCAACTATAGCAAGTTGGCTCTTCTTCATCGTCTTCTTGTGGTTCCTTCTTTCTTTGATTGAAGCGAAGGAATTTCTTGAAGTTACGTACCATGAGAGCTTGGTCTTCATCATCTGAGATATCGTCTTCAGTCTCATCGTGATCAACCTTTCGTCGATGGACTTTGAGTGCTATCTCCCTGGTCTTCGGAGCAGGCTCTTCGAAGTCCTTGAGGTCAAGCTCGTGAGTCATGAGCTTGCCCATCAAAGTCTCCATAGACATACTTGTGAGATCATTTCCTTCTATGATGGCTGTCACCTTAGGGTTCCAAATCTTTGGTAACCCTCTGAGTAGCTTGCGGATCTTCTCATGGTTTGAGTACTGCTTACCAAGCGAGGATAACGGGTTGATGATGTCGAGGAATCTTGTAAACATTTGAGTGATCGTCTCATTTGGCTTCATCTTAAAGGCTTCGTACTCTTGAGTGAGACGGCTTATCTTTGATTCCTTGACTTGAGTGGTTCCTTCATGCGTCACTTCCAGAAGTCTCCATACTTCATGAGCAGTGGTGCATGTAGAGACCCTGTTAAACTCGTTCCTGTCTATAGCACAGAATAAAGCATTAATAGCCCTAGCATCTAGACTTGCCTGTTTCTTCTACCTCGACAGAATATTTGTCGTGTGGCTTCTCAATGAGGTCACCATCGACAACTATTCTGGCGGGCTTTTTGTAACCGTCAGTTACGACAGTCCACAGGTCAAAGTCTAGAGACTTCAGATAAAAACTCATCATTGTTTTCCAATATGTGTAGTTAGTCCCATCAAATAGGGGAGGCCTATGAGTGGACTGACCTTCACCATGATTGGAGATCAAGGATTGTGTGGTTGCCATGGATCAGCTCTTAGGATGTTAGTCCTTATAAAGAGAACAGAGCTCTGATACCAATTGAAGAACAGTTTGGCAACTCTAGAGGGGGGGTGAATAGAGTATATATGTATAATGACCAATTAAAAATTAACTCTTTCACTAACAATGAATAATCAGAGTAAAATGCGGAATGTAAATGAAAGACAAGAGAGCATACGCAAACACAGCAATTTTAACCTGGTTTCCCTCGTGGAGGACTAGTCCAGGCCTGAGAACTCTAGCTCAGGATTAAATCCACTATTTGTGAAATAGTAGCTTACAACCCGTGCCTTTACTTCAGAAGAGCACGTCAACTTCTTACAGAGAATCGCAGTGGCGATTGCTTGGAATTGTCCAAGCGATTTCTTCACTCTTGCACAAGAATCCTAAATAAGAGATGCTGAGCACTCGAGACTTAGGAGGCTTGTGGCTAGTAGATGAGAAGGGTATGGCTTATAGAGCTTGTAGGAGAGAAGAGAAGAGAAGATTGAGTGATTCAAAATGAGAGAATTCATGCCCTATTTATACTGATTTTAGGGACAGAATTCGGCCAGAATTCGGGTAAGGAAATTCAAAAATTTGGCCGTTGGACAGCTAGCAAACAGCTAACCCTAAAATTAGGGTTCCTGATTTCTAGGGGACAGAGTTCGGCCCGAACTCTGTGTGGAGGCAGAGTTCGGCCCGAACTCTGTCTCCAGAGCACAGAATGGTCCTAAGAGGGACTTGTGGGCAATTTGGTTTTGGTGGAGCTTGGGATTTTGGGTAGGCTTGTAGACTAAGTTCCAAGAGCTCAGCATAACTCAGAGTACATAAATCTAGACTCAATGAAATCATAAAATACAGACTCCAGAACACACTGAGAGCTGAAGACTGAGCTGTCATCTGTCTTGAACTGAATGCAGTCGTCGTGTGTCGTATTGAATTAATACAAGTATTATTTGGTCAATGTAGTCAATATTTGGTTGACTGTGACTTTGTGTCAACACAGACAAAATGAAATAACTATCTAAACAACCTCTACTGTGTCTCCTCTAGGCTAGCAGGCAACCTCCAGGCTATCTGTAAAATTTATTAACGGGTCCAGTCAGGACTGGAGCGAGTACAGTACATCTCAACAGATCATAGCAGGTTAGAAAATATAATCATGCAGTAAAGTAAGATACAGGTACTGAAAGAAAATAGTATGTAAATAGAGAGAGAACTGTAATAGAAATATCTACTATACATAGAGAACTAGCAGTGACTAGTGAGTCAGAGTACAATATGAACATGTAAATGGCCTGGGATGATTCTGATAAGACACTAAGGAATAATTCTGATAAGATACTACTGGTGTATTATTCATGTCCAATTCTACTCCCCCGTACCCCCAATCAATACACAAGGATCCAGCCAGGTTATGTTATATGATGCTATGTAACAGCCCCCGAAGGGAGGTAGACCCCGAAGGTGATAAGCCCCCGAAGGTGATAGACCACGAAGGTGATACATAGTAGTCCCATAAATGGGATAAGGATTCTAGGAAGACTCTACGATCATAAGAGTATATGTCGTAAGTGATCAAAGAACCAATGAAGCATAGTGATACGCCATGTAATTGAAACGCACAGAACATGTAGTACCCGATGCTCCCTAAGGATAACATCTCAAGAAGGGATCCATATAGTACCAATCCGTGTGACCAACGTGACAGTACAAGTAAAGTAATCTACTGTAGGAAATAATTCTAAGCAGGATATAAAATGATCAGAAAATGTACTCGCCTCGATAACCTGAACAGTTGATAAGTATAGGGGGTCCCACTGAAGCCACAGAGTCCTATTTAAAGCAACACAGGTTACAAGGTGTTCAAGTTTTAATAAATGAATCCACAAACAATCTATTTTATCCTAGGTTCTTCTAGTCAAATTAACTCTAGGTCAACTCCGGTCAATAATCTAGTCAAACTAGGTCAAGTGTTGACTTACAGTTGACTTTGGGTCAATTGGTCAACTCTGGTCAAACAGGGTCAATTCTAGTCTAATATAAAGTGTACTTCGTTATTTGTACGTCGAAACTTACGACACGCAAATCGAGATAAGGAGATTATCGGTAAGTTTATTAATCTTATTATAGTGATCCACGTGTCCAACTTATCAATTTCAGCGATGTGAGATCACTGGAATTGGCTGATCTCAGTTTTGTTGTACTAATCCCGAAATACGAACATTATATGAATTAATTATTAATTAATTATAAAAAGGTTAGACTCAGAGAAATTATCAACAAACATTGTCGGACGATGAAATAAACATCGCCAACGTGTCCAGAATGGTCAAATTTGCTAGGATAGCCTATCCAACGGTCCAATTTGGACACAAGGGCAAAAAGGTAATTTCGGGTCAAAACGGTGTCCGTGTCGGAACCGTTTTGCACCGAAAAACGTGCAAGAAAACAAGTCAATAAAATATAATAAATTATATGTCCACGAAACCAGAATGATGATACGAACCCAACGGTATCTCCAGAATTGGATTCCGTTGACCCGATCTCAATTTGGCCCGTTGACCAGAACTTTGAATTCCTGTTTGCACAAAAATGCATGCCGGAGCCAAAGTTCTCAAAACTCAGCAAACTACATGTCAACGAGTCCAAAATGGCGATACGAACTAAACGGTATATCCGGAATTGGATTCCGATGAGCCGATCTCAAAATGACCCGTTGACCCGGATATTGGTATCCGACTTGCACTGAAATGCGTGCCAGACCCAATGTCCACCAAAACCTAGCAAATTATATGTCAACGAGTCCAGAATGACGATACGAACTAACGGTATACCCGGAATTGGATTCCGATGAGCCGGCGTCAAAAAGTCCCGTTGACGCAGAATGTGAGACCCACTTTGCACCGAAAAACGTGCCAGGGCCCACGTTCTCCAAATCTAACAAATTTTATGTGAAAACATGCCAGAACGACGCCACAAGTCTACTGGTGGTGTCAGAAATGAAATCTGGAGTCCCGTGTTCAAAAATAGAATTTTACAAGTTGAAAATTACGAATTCGGACGACCAACTTTGGCGTCGAATTCAACCAATCAAACAAGCTCACAATGAAAGGAAACTGGAGGGGTAGCAAGAGGGTTATACCAGCTTCGCACCGAAACTAGTAGCACGCCAAACGGAGCTGCGGTGGAGTAGATACAAGCTGACGAAGTTGGTCCCACGAAACTGTCCAAATTTAATACAATTTAAACGGTCAACTTGGTGGCCGGTTTTCATGTATCAAACGATAAAATTAACGGACAAAAATTGACATGAGCGAAGGTGGATATACCGAAATTGCGACGGAGTGAATAAATCACCGATCCAACGGTCGAATCTTCGGGAAAACATGCGCGAAGTCGCTGCGACGGAGCGCCAAAACGAACTCGATCCCGCGCGCGTCACGACGGGACGTCGTGCAAAACGCACGAATCGCCTCGACGGCGCGTCCCGGAGGACGGTGGCCGTCAGGGAAGGTTCGTCGGAGAGAGGGGGTGCACTGCCAGGGGGCTACGGCGGCCCATGTGTTGCTCCAGTAGTGCAGCTGCTGCTACAGTACCGCGCGCACTAGTGTTGGCCAGCCAGACCAGGCGGTGCGGCCAGGGGGCAGGCGGCGGATCTGGTGGCTAAGGTGGAGGCGAGGAGGTAGATGGCTGGAATGGTGATGTGTTGGCGGCGGTTTTGATGGTGGTTCGATTTGAAGGAGAAGGAGGAGGAGAGAAGGAACTGTGGTGGGTGGCGGCGATGGCCGACGGCGAGGCTGGCCAAGGGGGTGGTTGGAGTGAGGTGGTCGGGTTCAGGGATGGGTGCTCGGCCATGGGAGCTATGGTGTTGAAGTTGTTCGCTGTTGTTGGTATTTTGTTTGCATGAGAAAAGTAAGAGAGAGAAGGAGAGTAATAGTAAATTAAGAGAGAGGGAAAGAGAGAGAAAGAGATTATCTCCACCAAAAATTAGGGCCGGCCAATGCATGGGTGTTGGAGAAAAAGTTTCTATGGGGGAAATTAATGGATAGGATTAAACGTAGGGAGATCTATGGCTAGGAATAAATTAGAGGAAAAATTGGTTAATCCTATAGAGATTTAATTCAACGGAAAATTCTAATAAATATAGAAAAATATGTAAAATGAATACTTGATATTTTTGGGCAAAAAATATGAGGGTGTCATGATAGAGGACAACACAAAGCTGGACTGGACTCGGTGGAGCCGGATTGGGTCCAAAACCAGACATTGAGCAAAAAATCGAATTAAAATTAGGTGTTGATGATCATGAGTAAATAAGTAGCACATGAGGATTCCAATAAATGGGACACAAGTGGCGGACGGATAGTAGACTCAAAGTGGGCCATGTCCATTGTTGGGGCTGACAGGTTTTGGTCGACAGGGGACCCACAAATCAAGTTGGAAAATAAATGTGACACCGTGGGGTGAAATAAAATCGGGTCACGTGTCAGGAAAGTTGTACGAATCAAATAGAGCACAAAATAACGTGTCTGAGTGGGACACGAAGGTCATGGGTGACGAGCGTCTCGAGTAGATCAAGCATGAGAAGTTGGTTTCAAGAAACTGACTGGTCTTGCGCTCCCAAATTAAAAGTCATGGTAACGTGCTAATAATGATCAAGGAAAAGGGTGAAAAAATCAATTAATAATCAAACGGTCTAATTCGACCCAAAGTTCAGCGAAGCAAAAAGAGCACAAGGGAACAAGTTTGGATGGGACACTATATACCATCATGAAGGTAATCCTGTCCACTCCAAAACTCATGAAGAAGATTTCCAGAGTTGAACATCCCTGATACTCCAAATATCGATGGCACGGGAAAGTACACTTAAAGATAAATAAAAGAATAAAATATTTATTGAAAATAAAATCAATCCGAAAATAAATAAAAAAAAAAATCAACCCGAAATTCAGGGTGCTCATACCTCGTGATGTGGTGAGGGGCACTAGACCAGCAGCCTGATCTCGGGAAGGTGGAAGATTAGCAATCTCCATTATCACCAGAGGGATGGAAACCACACCGTCTTGAGTTTCCGTCGGAGGAAAGCTGCCGAATTGTACTGACACCATGTTGGCTGCCACGGTTACCTCTTTGAAATCGATAGCCAGTGCGTTCGAATCGATGAGATTTTGAATATACCATTTTAGCTGGTAGCAGTCGTGTATAGCATAGTGGACGTAGCGATGATAATGGCAGTACTTTGGGTTCTCCATCTCTGCCGGCCGCGGTTTCCGTCTTGGTGGAGGAAGCTGAATTCTGTCTCCTTGTATGAGCATGTCCAAGATGGGCTTGACGTGACCATCTTCGAAGGAGTAAGTGATTTGTGGCCATTGTTTGTCTGCTGGCTTTGGCTCAGGTTTCTGTGCTGTATCGGCCACCATAGCCTGTTTACCCCTGCTATTCCGATTGTTGGAGGGGCTACCCCCATTGTCGTTGTTGGGACACTTGCCCTTGTTCTCTCCGTCTGAGATGTGCAGTCCCAATTGGCGAGCCTTCTTCAACCGTTCTTCGGTGCTTGTGGCGCTGATGATGAATGTCTTCCAATCCTTGAATTGACTCTCGTCCATCCAGAGACTGATTGTTGGGAGCAATCTCTTTTGGCAAATTTTGATCAAGGAGGAATCGGGATTCCCGGATGGCAGCTTCATTGAGGTTTGGTGAAACCGCTCGATATAGTTTCTTGTTAGCTCTTTCTCCCCTTGGACGACGTCCATGAGGGTGGACATTGTGATGTCCTGCCCTACTTTGTAGAATCTCTCTAAGAACATGCGCTTGAAGCTGGCGAAGGAGTGGATGCAGTTGTCTGGCAGGTTGCAGTACCAGTCTAAGGCGACCCCTTCCAATGCTCCGATGAATAATTGTGTGAGAATGGCATCGTCATGAGGCAGATGGTCGGTGGTGACCTCGAAGTAAGTGATGTACCGACTTGCGGGGGTCTTGCCATCATAAGGATTGATATTGAACGGCTTATATCTTGGCGGGAAGGGGACATCCCTACATGCAGCAGGGTATGGTTGCCGTATTCTGAGGTCTTGAGAGGTTTTTCTAGCGTGAAACATGGCTCGGAGATCCTGGACCTCTCTTCTTGCTTCTCGGGCCACATCCACAGCGGTGGGGCCCGTTACTTCGGAAGGACTGTTGCCCGGGTTCGGTGCTGCTGAGTTCGAGTCCGCATTGACCGCAGGTCCTGCGCTTGTTTGGCCAGGCATCCCTCCTTGCAGAGTTGGAAGGGCCGCTTTGATTTCATCCACAGACTTGACCAAGACAAGCAATATGGCTTCGAACATGTCGATGCGTTGGCGATCGCTGGAACCACCTTGGCTGCTGTCTGTCATGAATACCGTCTTCACATGAGGAGAGATAGACGGAGCGGTGGAGGAAGCGCCCTCCGAATCGTACCCCTGTAGCGAGAAGTCATCGGGGTATGTGGGTATGTTCCCTTCTGATTCAGACTCGGAAAGAATAGTACCCCCAGTCTCCGAATTCGCCTCATCTTGGGAGTTGTGGACGTCCTCGAGGACGTCGAGGTTTGCTGCATCTGATAGGAGAGTTGTCTCCCCCGGCTCGTCTTCTTGGAACATCGGGTTGTCGTAGAGGTTCAGAGGAGTGCTACCCCCAGTCCCAGCAACCCCCAGTGGTGTGGACGACGAGTCTCCCACTATAGCAAATTTTGTCTTGGAACGGGTACCTTGGAAAACTCCGGTGGCAGGCACCCGCTTAGACGACAGTCTTTTATTCATAGTGGTTGATATCTTTGGGCAAGGGGCGCTGGTCTTCTTCTCTTTCCCATCGGCGGGGACTTTCCGAGCAGAGTTGCAGGAGACGACGGGGAGTGCCTCGTCTTCTGAAGATGGTTGTTGTAGTCTTTGAAAGACAGACTGTCGGTCTTCTCGTACCGTCGCGCTGTTGCAGCAGCAGTTGACGATGACTTGGGTACAGTGACGTCCGTGGAAGGACTCTTTGTACCCTGATGCATCTTCTCTTTCCTTGCGTTTGTGGAGGATGGCCTCACGCAAGTCAGATGGGTCTGGACCGACCATGTTTGCTTTCGAGATTTTGGAAGACTTTTGCGTACCTCTCTGTCCGTCTGCCGCCGGGGGCTGGACTCGAGTGGTTCTGTATAACTTTCCATCCGAGGCCCGCGTAACAGTATACGGAACGCTCGGATGGTTAGAGGTCAGATCAGCGGACCGAACTCGCCAGGCTCGTGCTGCTTTAGACTTCTTCGCTCTAGTGCATAAGGGCACATAGTAGGAAGAGTCTAAGTGATATTGGAGAGAGTCAGACATATCTTCTTGGGAGCACAAGAGATCAAGACCGTACGAGAGGCGGTCGAAGACAGAGCCGCGTGGAGTAGGCGTCATGCGGCTGTCATCGGTAGTCCGTATGCTGCTGGCAGACGTAGCCGCATAGGCTACCGCATAGGCTTTCTTCATGCGGCTGGGAGTCTCTGTCGCATGAGTCTTCTTTATGCGGCTGGATGATCTGTCCGCATGGATTTTCTTCATGCGGCTGGTAGGCCCACCCGCATGAGCCTCCTGCATGTGGTTGGCAGATTTGGCCACAGGAGTGCTCGGCTTCTTCTTGGGGCGCATAGAGTCGCTTTTTGTCCCTGCAAGTCCAGCATCGTAGTGCTTTCCTCTGCGGACTTGGGGACAGCAGAGTTCTCTACGGCTCGAAGTGGAGCCGTATGAGAATCGCCCTCGCCGTCTTGGGTAGCAGTGAGCACCCCGTCCAGAGCTTGTGGAGGAGCAAATGATTTTGGCCTCCACTCGCAGCGAGCTTTTCTTGTGCGGGTTCGCTTCTGGATCGGGCCAGCACTTCCTTCAGAGAGTATCTCTTCAAACGCCTGTTGGTCGAAATGGACGACCATCTTCTGTTGCGTGGAGCCAAGCTTGGCTGCATTCGACTGCATCACCAACTCCTCAACCGTGGAGAAGTTTGTCCCCAGCAGAGTCGCCATCGTGTTTGCCATGAAATATAAAAGTGCAGAACAATTATCGGAGGACTGGACTTTTACTTCACGTTACAAACTCGCTTGTACAAAGAAAGCATAGGGACGAAAGCCTAGGTACAGCAGTCTAAGTATAATGGTTTATTTTAGATTCTGGGGGGTGACGATAGAGGCTCGAAAAAGCGACGGCAGCTCTGCCTTACTCCTTGGACGATCGGTATGCAGCCTTGGCTCCAGAAGATTGCTCGGCGTTGAATAAATGCTCTCTTTGATCTCTCTCCGCTCTCTCTTTCCAAGTATTCTGGTGCTCTCTCTGATCTCGAAAAGTGCTCCTTTCTGTATGTATGTGTGCGTATGTGTGTATATATCTTACAAGGGAATGGCACCCTGCTATTTATAAGAATGGGGGGACCTCATTAGGGTTCACAATGATTGCCCCTCAAAGTGGCGGCGGCCTGTTGATCGATCAATCTGGGCCATTAATTTGGAGTGTAATGGATCTGGGCCATTTAGTACAGATTGCACCAAATCCTATCAGTAATTAGTGCTGATTAGAATAAATCTCCACGATGATGATCTGCTGATGTCTGCGAATCTGAATGAATAAATTTAATTCATTCTCCTGCCATGTGTCCCAGATTATTGGGATTTGACCCAATCTTTGATTACGGTAAATCTGGAAAATTGATTAGATTTATGACACGTGTCCTGGGAGTCCCTGAGCCGCATAAGGATTGGACCGTATAAAGTTTGAGCCGCATAAGCCTGGCCACGTGTCAGGGCAGCTTGGGGAGTGGACCCCAAATCTTCGAACCACATGATAATCTGGACCATATAATGGGTAGTGAGCCGCATGGAGATGATCTTTATGAGCCGCATAGGGCTGATCCTTGTGAGCCGCATAGGGCTGCGTCTGCTTGAGCCGTATAGGGCTATCTCGATCTGGGCCGCATAGAACAACTTCAGCTTGAGCCGCATAGGGGGGTCTCCGCTCGAGCCGCATATGGCTGTCCACGTGTCCCAGCTGCGTGGCGTTTTCTGGATCTCGGGGGGGTTGTGTCAGAGATTTTCTTTGATTTCCTAGGATTCTGTCATTATGACAGAGTCATAATTGCCTCTTTATGTCAGGCCTGTCGCTTCGTCAGAGTGGTCAGCCGTTCAAGCAATTAATGCAGTATAGTGCGGAGGGAAAAACTATTTTGCAAGCCACGTGTCTTTTCTTCTGAGCCGCATGGTGATCACAGAACCGCATGGACTCGTTTGAGCCGCATGGATTTTCTGAACCGCATGGGCTATCTGAGCCGCATGGGGTTTCTTGGCCGCATGGATCTCTCTTTATTATTTTCCATGCTTCTACAAACATCTGTCACCCTCTTGAAGCCAAGAGAATTTAGTGCATTGAGCCAAATGTATCTTCTCCACCATACACAGACGCCCAGTTTCCTCCACTAAACATTTCTCCCCGGCCACTAACATGGGGTTCAACCCATCTGTATGCAAGGATGCTTAAACTCTCCAGTTCCCTCTCCTTCGAGGCCAAAACCTCCGGTAGAAGGTTATAACACCATATTTTAAGACCGTCTTTGATAAATTTAAGACGACCAATAAAATAAAATTGAAGATGCCCGAGAATGACCACCTATAACCCTCTGTGGACCACTTTCTCATAGTCGTCTATTAAATGCCATGCATTATTATATTTGAAAGGTTGTGAGAGTCTCACCTCTGGACCTGTAATCATTACCCGGAACGGGGAATAATCGCTCGTCCCTGCCGCCAATCCTTCTGCAACTACATATGAGAAATTATCAAACCAGCCGCTATTTCCCAATGCCCAATCCAGTTGCAAACCATCGTCCGTATAGCCTTGTTATTCCAAGATGATATATGGCCCATTCTTTCCAAACCCCACAGCTTTGACTACATCAGACAGTTCTGGAAGTCTTGAAGAATATTGTTCGAGACTTTTCGGCCCTTAATTTTCTCATGACTATACAATAGCGCATTAAAATCTCCCATAACCAACAAGCAACCTGAGTATACAGATTATGCCAAGTAACTGGGATTAATCAGCTCTTACCATAATAACTCCCTATGTCATCTATGATTATGACCATAAACCACACAAAAAATAAATTGAAGACCTCCCATATTACTAAACACAATAGCAATAGCCTGCTCCGAGGTAAATAGTACATGACCATCCGAACTACCTGTATCCTATCGAACCCAGGTATGATAGTGCATAAGTGTAGATTATGTACATGAGCCCGATGCACCGAAGTTTGCTACACCAACATTCTTTTCGATTAATTTTTGTCTCTAGTAGAGCAATAATAGATTATTTGCTTCGACGCACCACATCCTTGATCTCCTCCCATCTATAAATCAAACATGCACCACGTACTTTTCAAGTTATCATAGACATTAATCAATATTGATGTCCCCCATGCACGTCTATGGGCCTGACGTATGGGAATTGCCAAGCGCCATACCACCTCCTTCAGCCTCGTTCTGGAGCAGTAACTGCCACTCTGGATTTTCCTTAACTAAAATTTGTCCATCAAGACACATATGGGATCGCAGTGATGTAGATATGTCATCTTGGGTACACGTCGTATGCCTCTTCCTACTCTCACCTCCAACCAGATGAGGATTGGAGCCCTCCGGAACCCCTTTGCCTCCCGAGTCCTCCACTACCCAAATCAGTCAATTTAGCAACGTTTTTAGTGAATCCATGCAAAAATGTCGCTAATATTTAGTATATTAGCGACGTGTTTTATTTACGTCGTTGAACGTCGCCAGAAAAAAAAATTAGCGACGTTCAGCGGCCTATTGTGACTACTTAAAAGCGTATTAGAAATTTACGTCGCTAGACGTCGCTGAATGATGCTAATGTTTAGGATATTAGCGACGTCCTTTGATGACGTCGTTGAATTTCGTCAAATAGGGCTCCATGTTTCGACTTTTCATTTTTCCCTCCCCCTTCCAAATTTCTAATTCCCTCTCTCCCAAATTCTCTCGATCTGTCATGACCCGTACCCTGTATAGGGGCACGAGAAGTGGTTACGTCCAGCCTACGCCGCAGTGTCGGCGGTAGTAAGCTGTTCTAGGTTGCTAACTAATCTCATGCAGTGAGTATAAAAAGTACTTGTCCAGATATCAGCTCCGAATGGAGGGCAAGTAAAGGGTATGATCTACTCAAACACAGTCTAAGCACGAAAAGATAACACAGAAGTTATACTTAAGGAATTAAAGACAATAACAACTAACTGCTAAAATAATACTCCAATATCTCAAACCAACTTAATACAGACTCAATATCTTAACTTTAATACATCAAGCCAAAACATGAAAGCTAAAGTAGTCTACTAGCTAATCTCCTGAATCACTCCTGAGAGTCGGGACCAAAGGTAGCTAATCCCTCGCCAGGTCCATGGTAAGCAGGGCATGTGTCCTCAGGATTATCATCTGTAATATTTTCAACAGGTCCAATCAGGACGGGAACGAGCACAACTCATCAAGAAAAACCCAAGTAAATGACAAAGAACTATAAAGCAGTTATAGACAGTTTTATTGATGAGCATGGCAGTTCTATGCAGGTAATGATGGCACAGAGACACAGTAAGATACAAGAAAAGAAAGGTAACTAAAACAAGAGAAGAATCATGGCAATGAAGACTGTAATAAAAGCTAACTGAACTAGAATATCATGTGTGAGTCCAGACAGTACGATATAAGTCTAATATAATTCCAGTGTGAGTCCAGTCCATATAATCTAATACCAGATAATTTCCAGTATAAGATGAGTCCAGCAGTGATCAATGAAACCAGGGTGAGTCCAACTATGATCTAACAGTGTGTTTTAAAATACCGAGGTCGACATGCAAACGGCTGTAGGTATCAGGCATATCTCTCACTGATCGGGCAAGAGATGGCTATGCTTTCGGTAGATTCTAGTAGGAGAGTCCGGATTTGGGGTATGTCTACATGTCTTACTCAATATTTCCCCGCCCAGCAAGTGAATCCAGTACAAGACACAAAAATCGAGATGAGTCCGGCCAAATGATGATTCCAGAAATGATTCCAGAATGATTCCAGTGATTCCAGTAATAGAGATCAGTAAGTAAGGTATGTGTCGCATACATGAATCCAAAAATATCCATACGTGTTGATACAGAGAATCACATAGAACTAACTAGAACTGAAATACAGTAATCGACAAATAAATGAGAGAATTATCAGAGAATGTACTCGCCTGTTACTCTGGAAAGAGTAGTGTAATATCAGATGTCTGTACCAGGGTCACAATATCCTAAAATAGAGCAATACAGTTATGACATGTCCAAAATGAAGGTAAATGAAATCTACAATGCAATCTATATGAATTCTAAGCCAATCTATGTCAAAGTCAAACTTGGTCAACACTACAGTCAAACTAAGTCAAATCAAGTCATACTAGGTCACAAGAAGTTAAACTAAGTCATACAAGGTCAAACAAGGTTAAACAAGTCTAATCTAGGTTAAAGTCAACTCCTGGTCAACACTCTAATCAAACTAGTCAAATACTAGTCAACATGATCAATCTGGGTCAAGTCTAAGTCAAACTTAGACTAACTAAGGTTTTGGTTAATCATAGACTAGTCAATAAGATAATTAGGTTAATCTTGACTAATGGTCAACATCCAGTCAAACCCTATAAGGCTAACTCAAAACCAAACATAGGCTAACCTGTCTTAGAATACCTAAGATACTATAATACTAGGCTAAGGTATAACCAACTTCCTATACAAGGTATATCACTCACAAATACATATAGTACAAACCAAACTTAACCCTATAATCAAGCAAATCCATACTCTAACTCAAATCAAGACTCAACTCCTATTATCTCACTTAACCCCATACATATCTTCATCTACATGGGACTACCCATATAACTCAAGTTACAATAATACCCTTATATAGGTCAAAACCCTAACCAACTAGTTTACAGTCTAGGGTTTAGTCAAACCTTAGTCACCAAGTCATTTAGAGTCCATCTAAGTCCATTCTAGGTCAATTAGGTCAAGGTTTGACCTATAGTTGACTTTGGTCAACCATGGTCAACAATGGTCAACCTATAGTCAAACTAGTCAACTAGACCTGTTGGTCATTTCTAGACTCATAGGTCATGGGCCATAGGCCATAGGCTATGATATCTAGACACTAACACACACACATATATATATATATATATATATATATATATATATATATATATATATATATATATATACAGCTACCTATATAATGCATATATATATACTCTCATATATACATCAATGTATATAATATAGATATATATATCCCTATTTACATATACCCTCTATGTATACATACATATATATCCAACCTATATATAATACCACATATATATATATATCATATATATATATATATACATATATATATATATATATATATATATATATATAAAACTTACATATAGAGAGGGAAGAAACTATATATATATAAATTACATATATATAGAGAGAAAGTGAGAGAGAGAAACATAGAGTAAGAGAGAGAATGAATAGAGGGAGAGGGACACTGACACACAGGAAGGGAAGGGGGGTGGTTCCTGGAACCAAATCCAGCCCTCAACACACACATACACAGTAACATATATACATACATATGTATATATATAACTCCACCTATACTCTACCAAATACCCCCAAATTTCACCCACACTCACGTATACATATATACTACGTATTTATACACTGAAAATACATATATATACATGCATTAATCATATCAAAATAGGTTTTGAATTTCATTTCTGAAAAACTGGGATTAATCCCAAAATCAGGAAATAAGTGCACTGTGCACTCGAACTAGGTAATCCCAAATTCGTGCACTAAACCGAGCTATGGCTCGACACTAATGGTTGGTAATCGAGCCCCTAGGTGTACACGTGTCATGTGTGTCCCTAGGTGTCCACCACGATACGACACAACGTGTCCAGGAGTCAAAATACCCAATCGGGTAAATTCAGACACCACAGTGTCACAGCGTCGTGCACGAGTTCATGTCGTTCGTGTGCACGACACGACACAACACAACCCACGTGGTTGTGTCCCAGTGTCGACCTAGTGTAGGGCTAGGGTTAGGACATCCTGACACGTGTCCACGTCGCGTGTGCGAGACACGGGACACGCGTATCAGTGCCCAAATTCGACAGCCGCGCGCACAGTGCATTCCCCGTGCGTGCTTTCGTGCGTGTCCGACTCGACACGTGGGCGCATGAAACTTCATGGGTAGGTTGTCAGAGGGTGACCCTACCCTCGTGCCAAGTGGCACGTGTCCACGTGTCACGTGCAGCGAGTACGAGATGTGCAGCAGCAGGGGAGCCGCGCGCACTGTCGTACTGCGTCGTGCACGCGTGTCGACCAGTCTAGGGCCACGTGTGTGCAACTTATGGTGTCGTGGTCGTGTCCTAGGATAGGTGAGGTGTCAGGGTATGTGTCTAGGTCACTGTATCGTGTCCACAACACGTGTGGACACGACACGAAGTGTCAAACACTTGCGTGTTTACAGCGTGCACAGTATAAACAGTGTGTTAAAATCAGTGGGTTCGTGTCCTGTTTTGGACACGAACAGTGTCCAATTCATGCTCAGTCCTAGGGAATCGTGTCCTACACATCTAGGGCTACCCAAAAATATAATTTGTTTTACAAAAATACAACATTAAATCCTAAGTGGCATTTCACCAAACACTGCAATTTAGACACAGATACGTGTCCGATACGGACACCAAATCGAACCTACTTCCTACCAAACTTGACCTACAGTTCCATGGTACCTAGATGTATGTAACTATGAAGAGAAAACACAATATTAATGGGTTTTAGGGCATGTTACCTATGAGTGCAAAATCCTCAAATATAGGACTATTTGAATGAAATCCTTCTTCGACTCCCAATGTCCAAAGCTTCACAAATCCTTGCTAGCAAGCCACAATTGGTATCCTCTAGTGTAGGGGAGTCTAATGTAAGAAACTGGGCTCAATTTGGAGCTAAATTGGTTAAGTGGTGAGGGTGTGAAAGTAGAAGGAAAACTAGGTTTTTGTGAAATGAAAAATAGCATGAATGAAGGGGGGGGGGGGGGGGGGGGGGGGGGGGGGGGGTGTTTATATGGAAGGGGGTAGGGTGGATATTTAGGGTTCCTTTCCACCTTGCTAACTTAGCTTCTAAGTCTTGGACCAAGTAGATATTTCTAGGTTTTATGAAAAATATCTATAAAGCAAATATCTAAGATATTTCAATCCTAAGATATTTACAACATAAAGTAAATACCTACACTTAGTCTTCTAGGTTAGTTGCTAATCTCTAGGTTAGGGTAAACTAGGTTAGGGCTAACATGACACTAATCCACTAATTAAATAATAATAAAAACACATAAATCCAAATAATTCCAAATAAATTCTAATAAATTACCAAAATACCCTTTTGACTAAAAAGCCCTAATTTGATGTTCTAAACCTATGGCTAGGCTCACATGATCATGGTTAGTTTCTAGGTTATGAAATCTCTAGGGTTTACAATAGGGTTACACTAGTAAAATCACAAAGTCATAAGACATGACTTAGAAAATAATTTTAAATTAACTAAAATCACCAAAAATCATATCATGACTAAAACACCATTAATAAATAATAAAAATAATAATTTTTCAAAAATACCCCAATTTTAGAAAACTGGGTCTTACACGATCCCCCGCCCCTCCTCCACCTCCCTCCGTCGGCCTCCTGCCCCCTCCGCCCTCGGCCTCCTATATCCCTCCCTCCGGTCCTCGGCGACCGCCTCCCCATTCAGCAATCCACCCCCCCTCGGCGACCCGACCCATCCCCCCTCGGCCCCTACCCTTGGCGACCCCCTCAGTGCCCCACTCCCCCTCGGCGACCCCCTTGGTGCCCCACTCCCCTTCGGCGACCCCCTTGGTGCCCCTCTCCCACCGGCGACTCCATGTCTCTCTCCCATCGGCGACTCCCTCCCCGTCGAGCCGTTGCCCCGACGACCCATCCCCGTCGAGTCGCTGCCCCGACCCCTCCGGCTCAGGTACATGGATCAGCTTACTAGGTTATAGTAATGGGATTTTTTGATTACTTGTTTAGTAAACCTCTAACTTGACTGCAGTGGATATATATAAATTTCTGACTAAATAGCTGAGCTTGAATGGTTTGAGGACTGTGTTTCTACAGTCAAGAAATTCATACCAGGTTAGTGATGGTGATTTCCTCAGGTTGATATATGCTTCAGTATGTGACAACCATAAAATGTCGCTAAATACGTCAAAAATTAGACTTAGCGACGTTTTCATCCATTTTAGCGACATTTTTGGGAGCCGCTAAAAGGTGATATTGTAGTAGTGCTCCTTTGGGTCCTCATACCGACGTGAATCTCCTTCCTAGTTTGAAAAGCAAACGATCGCGCTTCCAAGCCAGGCAAAGAGGATGTTGGCCCATCACCATCGACGAAAACTCTACCGCTACCCTTGACCGGCCTTTGTGAGCACATACCAGGTAGAACCATCTCGATCTATAGCCCATGCCCACTCCACATCCCTTCCGTATCTTGACTCACCATAACCGCATCCCTTGAAGGGCCTCCACCCCCTACAGATGACACTATATTAGACACATCCAACACCACCAACGCCCTATCCAATCCACGCCCATGCTCCAACCCTATATATGTCCTAGACACAAACTCCTGCCATCCCTTGTTGAACTGTGTCAACTACTTGCTTTCCCGAAGAGGCCCTATCTTCTCCATTAGAATGTTGTGCTAACATTCTAGCTACCTTCTCAGCAACTTTATACTGTTCACTCACATACCTTAAAAAAATACACCTTCGGCATAGCAGTGGAACCTACTCATATTCCACAGTTTGTGTGAATACTTCCTTCGAAGGAACTTCATACTCCACCACCCTTGGAAGAGGTTTTCCCACCTCAATCTCGACGAAGAGCCGTTCATATTGTACCCTTGTTCTGTTCATCGTCGTATTATCTCCTTTGATCGGTTTTCTAATCAAACTGGCTAGCTTCATCAGCAACGAGTTATCCATGTCACGCCCTGACCCAAAAAACTGCTCGTCATCGTATTGATTTTACCGAATCATCGTCCTTGCTGGGGCATGATGTCATACAAGTTTGGAGTTGCACTCGTACAAGGTAAGATGACAAGTTCTCAAATGGTTATCTTGATTGATTATTAGCATCGAAAGAAAATAGAGTCATAATTGTGTTTCACAGAGTATAAGAAACAATTCTTTTTATTTGATAAGCAGCACAATATTACAACGGCTTTCAATAGCCCAAATAGATCATGCCAAATTGGCTTACAACACTCAAGTTCTCTCTTGCCCACAAAGAATTTTACCGTTCCATACATCATGTCTTCTATATCTCGGCCACATCATCCTGTTACAAGTTCGAGCGTCAATACGGCCGCATGTCTCGATACGCTATGGCATTCCATGCCTCAGCATGTTCAAGTGAAGCTACTCTGCGAGTAGACCATTCCCTGAACCTACAAGTAATCTGGTGGAAGGTCAGTACTAATCCTCTCGCATACTGATCAGAGACCCACTTTACTAAACCGACATTAAGTAATGTATTAAATCATACAGTATACAAGTTAGTGATCTTTCTATCTTTGTCTTAGGTATGTTTTATGGCATATTCAAAAGCATTAAAGCATGTATTTTATGGCAAACATGTTATCATTAAATTACATACATTTAGCAATCTTGTGTTGTTTCATGGCGCGACTTCTTACCAACACCGACGCACTCACCCTTGCACCGACGTAAGGTGAATACGCCTACCATCTTTTCCTGTCATGTTTTAATTGCCTGTTGTATAGGATCTCTGTGTGCCTGTGTCATTCAACTCACCGGCCCCTATCTATATGAAGATCACTGACATTCACAAATGTCAGAATGGAATTATGTTTCTCAACCAGAATTACGACGCTACCCATTCAGCCTACGTTATGATCCTTACTGAAGGTCCCACAATGCATCAGTGCTCACTGGCACGATTATTCATTCCTCCTAGGCCGAACAATCCCGATGTCCCGGTGATCTGTTCGAGGAAATGAACCCGTGCACGAGTTAATTTATAGTCTATTTGATCATGCAATATACAACAATTCATATAACCTAACATAGTCTATGTCCGAAACTCAGACTTCACATCGTTTCATATTTTTTGTGTTCTTTCAACGTTCTCACTCTTTCTATGTTCTCACATTATTTTTATGATTTCATTCTTCGTTTCAATGTTCTATGGCACCATGTCCTAATTCAATATTTATTAAACGAATAACCCGAAGGCCTCGAACATTACGAGGCACCATGCCACATTCGACAGTTTCGTCACATTCATGCCACAACTATTTTTTTGCAACAAGACCATCTTTTATGATTCTTGTGCACATACGTACGCTTTGACACCATTATTCTCTTTTTTTCGAGTCGTGCATTTGATGCATGCATTGATACCGTAATTCCATATTCTTTGCCTTAGTGTTCAATGTTCATGGCTCATGCACTAGGATACTTGTCTCAATAGTCTTTCAATGTGCTAGCCTTCTAACTCGTGCTCGAAGGTATGAACGACTCATGCACGGAGGCACTCATCGATGCGGTTATCCCATGTTCTTATGGCTTGCACACCGAGGCACTCACCATTGCGGTATTTCGGTGTTCAATAGTGACTCGTGCATTTGATGCATGTTTTATTTCAATTGTTCTATCTATTGTTCGACACGTACTACGAATTATCTCAATCGAGCCACGCCTTTGGACTCTCATGCAGTGGTACATTTTACTTAGGCATGACGGAGTAGAAAAGAAGGGTCAAAGTCCGCCGACCTTAGCCGATACACCTCGTTGTTTTGCCGAGCCGATGCGGCTCAATTTTATAACATTGTTGAATGGCCAACTCTTCTGACTTAGCCATTCGAGCACTTCGTGATCCCTTGAATCATCCAACCGATTTGGCTTACCATGCCAATATCTCAGTCCGTTGCAAGACGATGATTTAGTTTTGCAGACTCCGTTGCAAACAAGGTAAAATGTCGAGCACTTATATTTCAGCGTAAAGTATAGCCTGCACACGAAACCAACTAAAATTAATATTCATTCGAATCGAACTTATGCGTTGCATCGATTCGATTTTGTAGAATCTTCGAACCGATTCAATGCTTTCTTTCGGGCCAACTTAACACTTGCAACAATCTTACTCGATGCATTCCTCGAGACAACATAACTTTTTGCATCGATTAGCATCGATACATATTTCAGGTCAACGCAACTCTTCGAGTCAACGACTCATCATAATGTACTGTACGGAGTGGGACATTACCATCCCAATAAGAAATTGGAATACTGGAAAACCAGATCTATATCGGCACCTTGTGTAGGATATCCTATTCACATTTCCTCCATGACTGCAATTCCTTTAAAATTATGAGTCTTCCATCAAAAGTCCATGCCCCATTGCAAAGTACGATCCATATCCTCCCATAATCTAAAAACAAAGAAGAACCTCTCCTCCTTCGCGAAGAACTCCATACTACATTTAGGCCTCCATACCCTAACAGCAAAAGCACGTATCTGTCCATAAAATATCTTATCACCAAGAACATACATGAAAATAGTGTTTTGCAAATGTTTTGTCACTTCAGCAATCTCTTTCGCACTAAATGATGCATATTTTTGCCCATTCACCATTTTTGGTTCCACATACTACATAGTATTAGTTGACGATGCTGACCCACCTCGGCATATATATGCCCACATTGTCCTATACCTATGTACATGTTGCTTCCCCTTGTCTTGTCCTTGCAAAGCTATCCCCTCAAGCTGTCCCAGAAGCGGCCGATGGCGTTTAAGACGACATCCCGCTCTTTCCTGTTGGCACCAAACGGAGCTACTTTGTAGGCCGCTGCTGCTGTCATGTCCTGGTTCCACAAAATCGATCGTCCTTGCTTGGGAATGATGCCGTGCAAGCTTAGGTTGCTCTCGCACAAGGCATTTTCCATAATGGTCGATTGCATGCTAAGCGATGGGGTCGTCGCATAGAAGTCCCGAGTAGTAAAGTTGAATAACATAAGATGTATAGAAACAAAATGATCTTTATTAAATTATCAACAAAATAAAAAATGACACAAGGCCATGATTACAATCACTCAAGCTCACTTTCTCCCAGAATACAATTTACTCTGTTCTCTCTCATCTCTTAAAAGAGTAAAACATGCCATTAGGCTTGTTTACTTGCAGATGCTTTGGAATGCGTTGTCCATATATTATGCCTCGTATAGGTGAAGCCTTCAACGTGATCGCATACCTCAAAACGCTAAGGAACTCCATGCCTCAGCACGTTCAAGCGAGCTCCGCCCTGAGCGTACTGATACGTAAACCTGCACATGAAAGCTGGTGGGGTATCAGTACACAACCATACTAGTGAGTGAGCTCCTCGCCCGCCCATACAAAACCAACACCTTATTTTAGTGAGTTTGACTTATTCTTTTGTGGTCTTTCTAATCTTGCCTTAGGATCAGTTCATGACATACACTATAAAACTTACTTCGTGTTGCAACATCATAACCGTGCTATAATACCCATACTTGTGCAATAACATCATGGTCGTGGCACCCTTGTTTCGTAACAGAGTAATCATACCATAAAGCCCATTTGTGAGACCAAAATCTTGCTACTCAATGGTATCAACTTACCCATACGTACCTTCTAGCCTTTCCTTTTCAACATGAAATTAACTCAATCATAAACTGGGTGAACTTATGTCAACAATTTGGAATACGATGCCACATCTTGTGTCGAAGCACGTGTCTCTACTATAGCCAAATCATAGGCTTCATAATTGTGTTGCATAACGTGCACACCTTCCTTGACTCATTCGTATCATGCATACACTTTTTGACTCAATTCTACGACACGTATACGGATTTCCCCAATTATACTAACCCAATCTATATGAAAGGTCACTAGCATGATGTAGACCCCCTGTTTTCCAAAATTTTTATAAACAATATTTAGTTAATTTTATTAATGGATAATTTTAATATATGAGCTTTGTGGTTTTATTAAATATAAATATTTTACATGTCAAAAATAATTTGCATGATATGAAAGTGTGTGGGTCTTATAGATTTTTATAATTTATAAGGTAGTCTTATTTAACAAGTTTTCAAATATTTATTATTACCATTATAATTATTTTTATTTAATATAAATTATAGTATTACATTCTAGATAGCTTGTGTTTGATTTTAATCTATTTTATAGTCTTGTTATAGTCATAATAGGTAAACTTTTACAAAAAAATATTTATTCAAATATTTTAAAAATATTATGGGGATTTTTTTTGGATTTTCATAAATTTATTTAGATTTTTAGTGTATATATATATAAATATATTTTTTTTGAACCAACCTACCAATTTATTGAATAAGGCCGAAAAGGTCGAACCTTTACAAGTATACCTAGAGGCAAAAAATGTGGATGCCTATACACGTATACTGACAAAAGAAGAGGCAAACAAGGAACAAAACGGCTAAGCCGAGGATAGAAGAGAGTTCTAGGAGACCTCCTGGCCATGCCTACAGAGGGGTCTTCGTTTGTCGCATTGACGAATGGTCTCTCAAATTAGTTGGTCAGCACTGTACTGGTGGCCTTCGTATCTCGCCTTATTTCGATTTTTTCAGATTACCCACGTGGCGGCCGCGGTGACGATCTGGTGGCCATGGGACGCAAAAGCCCAATTGGCCAGGAGTTGGTGAAAGTTGTCGCCTCCATGAGGCAATCTACAGCACTGAGAGAGAACTCTCCAGACCTTGACCGGTAGGTCCCCCTGATTGAGGATGTGGTTGGCTGTTTCAAATTGTCGATCAGAGCAGCATGTGCACGCCGAGGCAAGGCTGAACCCGATAGTGTTGAGGTTGTCGTCAGTGGGGAGGATATTGCAAAGGAATCTCCAGATGAGGAAAGACCACTTCTTGGGGATGCATGTCTGCCAGAATGAGGCAATGGTAGGGTACGGGGTCGTGTTGCCTAGTATAACGCTTTTGGAGGACTTAATCAAGAAGGCGCCAGCACCGTCGGGTGACCACTCGAGCTTATCTGCGTCCGGTCCGATCCTTAAACCGCTACGACGGATGTAATCGGTTGCTTTGGGCCCTGCCCATGAGCTGACTTTGTTCCAGTTCCATGTGTTATTAGGAGGGTCCCACAGATCCTTGATATTGATGTTCCTAGGAGCCGCCGAAGTATTGGAAAGTAAGAAATCGCCAACCCAGCGCTCTAGGAATGATGATGCTTCCTCGATGCCCACCTTAAGGCGAATCGCTGGTTCGACAAGGGACCGCCCGTGAAGGATGCGGCGCCAGGCCGCGAATAATCTGCTATTAGCGATGGCCGTAGACAGGTGAATATTCTTGAAGTATCTGGCCTTCATGAATCTGGAACATAAGTTTTTACTGGTGCGAAGCGTCCACCACAATTTTATCGAAAAAGCATTGACAATGTAGAAAAGTTTGGTAAAACCCAGGCCCCCCTCTCCGGTGGGCCAAGCCATGGTGTCCCAGCTAGCCCAATGGTGCTTTTCGTGGCCGCCGCTGTGCCCCCAGAGGAAATTGCTGAAGATGCTCTCGATATAGGATAGGACTTTCTTGGGGGATGAGCACGCTGTCAGGGTGTAGATGGGAATGGAGGTGAGGACGTGATTGATGAGAATAATCTTACCTCCTAGGGATAGGGTGGCATTGTGCCAGCCCTCGAGCTTCTTCCTGATGCGATTGGTCAGGTTCTCGAAGGTCCCGGCATTAGATTTTTCGTACACCAGGGGGCACCCGATATAGAGGACTGGAGGGTGTTTGATGGGGAACGATGTGGTGGTTGAAATTCTAGCCGCTTGTTCTCTCTTGATATTGTGGTGGGTGTATATAACACTCTTTTTTGGGTTGATCTTCTTCCCGAAGCACCTTTCATAGATCTGGAGCGTTTTGTGGACGACTTCCACCGATCCTGCGTCTCCGGATGAGAATATAAGGATATCGTCAGCGAAGGCCAGGTGGGTGATGATCGGGCAACCGCTAGCCGTATGGTAGTACTGGAAGTTGGGGGAGCTCGTTATCTTGTTAAGGTTTCTGCTCAACGCATTTGCCCTAATGATGAAGATGGTGGATGATAGCGGATCCCCTTGCCTGACCCCGCGAGTGGATTTAAAGAACCCGTCCGCTTATATATATATATATATATATATATATATATATATATATATATATATGTATGTATGTATATATAGATAGAAAAGGAAAAAAAGAAAAGAAAACAAAACCCTCTCCCCACATAGCCCAAACCCGAGCCTTTGAAACCCAAGCACCAGTGTCTTTAATATAGTAGTAACTATATATATATACAAAAATCGAGAGAGAGAGAGAGAGAGAGAGAGAGAGAGAGGAAGAGAAGTGGAACAAAACCCTAACCCTTGCTAGCAAATGCAACACATCTCCAGCACGAGGTTAGGGTGCCACCGCAGAGCCGCCGTGAGGCAGTTACCGGCGGTCAGGGCCGCTGCAAATTGCGCGGACAGCAGCAACAATCACAGCAGTTTGTAGTATTAGTACCCATTTTTCCATCTTTTTTTCTTCCATCTTGCTTAGTAAAATTTCGAGCTGTAAAATCCTACGCTTAGACAACCAAACCATCTTTGAACCCTAGCAATTAGTTTGGATTGAACTTGTATGATTTCGATGAGAAGTCGAATCAAAATCAGAAAAAAAAAATACTAAAACATGAAAAAAACAGAGCAGTCTAAAATCTGTCCATTGCGCAGTTTTCGAGGAATATATTTAAATGGAATTATAGACTATATAAATAATAATAAAACCCTGTTATCACTTTTAATTCTTGTTGAATATACAGTGAGATAAATTATTTAGAAAAATAAGGAAAAATATGATAAACTGTTTTGGAAAAACTAGAATTTTCACCGATACGACATGCGCCCTAAAAAACCGGATAACGTAGTCACAACCCATGAGCATCGAAAGACGCGTATGGATGTTGCCGATGTAGGGGATTCGACAGAACTCGATTTCGTTGTGCGTGATGACGAAGACGAGGTGTATCCGTCAAAATACCCCGTATCGACCATTTTGTAAAGTTGTCCCTAACTTCATGCATGTTCATCATCTCGAGACAAAATTTATGCTAATAGGATCGTATCATTTTTTTGGTCTTGTATGCCAAGTTTGGTCCGATTCTAAGAAGGTCGACCAGAATGCCCCTTTTGGCGGGCCCGCGACCAGTTCCAACGGGCAAAATTGTGCATGGCCCACCGAAATCTAACTTTAGATATAAGGCTGGATTTGTATTGTCAAACCGTACCCATAGACATATAGTTTGACGAATTTAGAGACCGTAGATACTGGCACACTTTTCGGTGCAAAGTGGGTCTAACGGTGGACATCATTTTGACCCAAAATTATGATTTTGCTCCTGTGTCCAGAATTGGACTCTTGGGTAGTTATTTTTAGAAATATCTTTAATACCAAATACGTTCGTGATGTTTAGTTTAGCATCCGAGGACGTTTGTGGCAGTTGACTTTTTTTGCTGCACCAACCTTTATCAACAGCTCAGGACAGCAGGCAAGTACAGTTAATGTTTTGTTTCCAGTATTGTTAATTACTATAATTACATGATTAGTAGTACATATTTGATTTTTGGCACGTTCGGTACACGGGTTAGTGTCATATGGGTTTTAGTCATGATACCATGCTTATTTATCGTGTTTCGTGATTGATTATCGTGACTAATCTATGTGTAGTAGTCTGGTGGAGAAGTACGTATTGAGTAGATATGTGATCAATCCCATAGTTAGTGCTTGTTTTACTTAACAAAATTGCCAAACAAAAGTGTTGGATTTTGAAAATAAAACGAGAAAAAGTACAAGAAGTACAAATTTGATTCTGGAAAAGTATTGCTATGGAAGTCTGATTCGTAAATGATCACTTTGTTCCTTGGACCATATGATGATGAAGAAGATCACTGCTTGAAGTAGAACAACTTGGAAGAACTAAGTCACCAGAAAGGTATCGACGCACTTGGGCACTGATGGCGAGGCCGAATGCTTTCCTGCTTTGCTTCACTCTGTTCTGGAAGAAAAGTTGAAGAAGAATGCTCTGGAGAATCAAAATCTCGAAGTCTTGATCTCTATATTCTCTCATGTTCTCTCTCTGTCCGTCCTTGTGTTTGAGAAAAATGAGTCTATTTATAGACTGGGGCTTCTGTGCGTAAAAAGACACCAAAATCTGTCATTACGCTAACAACTGCCACCCATGATCAGAGTCATCCTTTGCATATGTTGACACGCATCCTATCATTTCAGTGAGAATAGGATGCATGTACACACGTTCTTCGAAATATATGGCATGAAGGCCATCTAAGCAGACCACGTTCCATACTGGCCAGAAAGAATAGGGCGTAAAAAACAGCTCCAACATCCTCTGAGCGTAAAACAGAGAGGTGAGCGTAAAATAGCTCTGTCATAGGTTCCTTGCGTAAAGTGGTTATTGAGTAACCTTGAGCGTAAAATGACTCAAATAGACTTTAGGCACACATTATTTTGTGAGCGTAAGAACTCATGTAAAACTCCGTGCGTAAAAGAAACCGTTCAATGAGCGTAAAGTAGCTCGATCTCCATAAACGACAACAATGATTTTTGTATAAGACAAATCCTATTGAATTCTGTGGTAAATGCCATCATTAATATCTTCATGTCAGAATTTGCATTAAATGCTAGATTTGACAGCTTTGTCCAGCGTGAAGTAGACTGCTCTGTCCTTGGCGTAAAACCATGGGTGTAACCCCGAGCGTAAAATGATTAGCTTGCTTAAGCATAAAGCGATTAGCTTAATCTTGGGCGTAAAGGGATTACCCATTCCTCTAGGCGTAAAGCAGATCACTTATGAATGAGATGACTCTTTCTTTGAAGCACTTTTTACGCTCCTACAAGACCCCCTTCAAAGTTTTCAAATATCTCCAAAATTTGAAACACTTTGAACAGAAGCGTAAAAGTTAAGATTTGACCTGCCAGCGTAAAATTTGGGATACGCAACAGCCGTTCACGTAAAAGCGGGGATGTCCAACAGTCGGCATAATTCTAACAGTGTCGGTCAACATTTATTTGTCACAATGAATCTCCTTTTTTGAAACTCTTAAAGGCCTTTTCGCTTCCCCGAGTTTTGCATTTATAATGAACCGTTTCCAATGAGGAATATGAAGAGCTGATTTAACTGTATAAATAAGGAGAAATTCTTCACTCTTGTCATTCATCTCCATAGTGACATGGCGCCCAAGAAGGAGATTAACAATGAAGAGGCTTCGGGCTCAAGGATTGACTTTGAGCGAGCACGCAACTTTGTAGCATGCTTCGGATTAACTCCAGCAGTCTTCAGTCGCATTGATGGTGGCCCCTCAACTGCATATGAAGGCTCCGGAGATACAGAAGCATTTTTGAATCTGATGCGTCGCTCTGGGATTCACAACATGCGTGAGTTAGGTGTTTCTCTTCGTCAGTCTAATGAGGGAGAGGGAAAATAAAATTCCATGTATTGCGACTCTCTTGTATGTAGGAGTGGACCCCTCTATAAATAAAATCTTGATATCAATCTCATCTGTAATTAGTAGATAGAACTGTTCAACACTTTATTTTGGTTGTTCATTCCCAAGAAACAAACCAACACGTGGCGTCTAATCTTGTGGTTACGAGAGCCTTTAAATAGGATCTTCCCCCGAAATAGACTCATCCCAACAGTTCTTCAGTCTTTATAAATAGCCGAGAATGTTCCATATATTCTCGTACTCATTCCTCTGAATATAACTTTCTGTAATGTTTCTCTCCAACAAATAAGGATGGCAAAGTTTTCCCACAGTGTTCTTTAATACGCCCAGTCTTTAGACGCAGATTCAACCACCATTAGAGCCAAACCATTCGATTCAAATGGTAAATCCAATCGTAAGCAAGTATCTATCTTTCGAATTTTTCGTTGAATACATCTACTTTACGAATATAAATTCTTGACGACCATAAAAACTCACTGGAATACTGGCGTGAAAGCCTTGTTGAATCATCGGCGTAGAAGCCTTGTTGAATCATCGGCGTAAAAGCCTTGTTGAATCATCGACATAAAAGCCCTGTTGAATCATCGGCGTAAAAGCCCTGTTGAATCATCGGCGTAAAAGCCTTGTTGAATCATCGGTGTAAAAAGCCTTGTTGAATTATCGGCGTAAAAAGCCTTGTTGAATCATTGGCGTAAAAAGCCTTGCTGATCTATTAGCGTTTAATACGCATCTGATAATACTTCTGAAAAACACATCTTCTTTGTTGTTTATGTAGAAGTTTGGCTGAGCAGCTTTTCCAGAACCGACATTGGCGATTTTGACGCTGTGAAGAGCGTTCTTCTGACACCGACATCAGGGAGCTCATGCGCTTTTGACGCACAAATCAGACAACTCAGAACTCTTCGTGAGATGGAAGGGTCTTCCTCTGTTGTAGGAAGGGCCTTTATACACGAAGAGTTGGATGGTGGAGTCAACTCTACCCCGAAGAATCGGGTAGTAGAGTTCCTTTCACGGCAGAACTAGGAATCGTATCCCAATGCTGGATACATTCCTATCTCCTTTGAGGTGCCGCCACTAATCTACCAGTTGTATTGGCAGCAATACGCCTTCGGGCTGCCCTACTCTAGGGTTCTCCTCTCGTCTGAGAGATAAGACCAGAGTTTGATTCCTACTGTTCTGGTTGCTACTGGGGCTCAGACAGTCAGGAACTGCCACCAACAACGAACCCGCCAAAGAAGATCAAAGAGGAAATAGATCTCTATTCGGTTATTGTTTGGTGTATAGAATGAAAATCCAAGAATGTAAAAGATTTCCATTGTAACTTGTAAGAAAGTCTAAGAAATGTAATAGACTTTTTGATGATATGGGAATGAAATGATGATTCTTCTATGATCAATGATTTGTATCTATCTGGATGTAATATGGACATGATAGATAAATGAAATCTTATTTTCTGTTTTAGAGTATATGATACTATCAGAGGTAATATGGACATAATAGCATATATGAACTCAAAAGAAAATTAGATTAATATCTATGCAGAGGTCAAAAATAGAAGTGATAGATAGGAAAAAGGAAGTAGGTTTAATATTTATTCAGAGGTCATGAAAACATGATAAATAGCAAATCCCACCTTCTAATCAATCGATAAAATAGAAGATATATATAAAATCTTTTTCCCTGGAAATGAGGAGTCAGCTTAACCAAACATTGGTAGCTAGGGATTAGGAAGACGGGTGTTATGAGCGTAAATGTCAAGGTGATGGATGTTTCAGCGTGTTTCATGGAAACAGAGGATGAATCAGCGTGGGTTTTTTTTTTGGAACAGAAGGAACGATTCAAATTCCATAATTAAATGGATGAACATGGTAACATGAATGGACGAGCCTTTTCAGAAAAAGTCGTTAGTAATCATCCTCCATAAATAGGTGAGGATTGCTTGTAACCCTTCATTCTTATTTCTCCTCCTCTGTTTGAAAATGTCTTCCGAGGATGCCCATCGAAAGAACGAAGTCTTCCAGAAAGTCGAGGGTATCATTGAGACGTTCCCTGTTGATCCTCCTGCATCAGGCTCATCAGGCTCAATCGAAATAGGAGGAAACTCTTCTGCGCCCAAGCCACCCGAAGACATTCTTACTTTTTTAGTAGAGCCAGGGAAAACTCCTGAAGAAGAAGTGTCGAGGATGGCTACCTGTAAATTCCTTATGTGTTCAGGCAACGATGTCTTCTATGCATTGTCCGACTATGTATTCAATAAGGAAGAGAGCGGCCCTCGTCCTTAATCTTTTGAATAAAAATAATAAAAGAAGTTTTTTTTTTGTTCTGTCTTTTTTTTTTATACATAGTATTTCTTCAGAAATTTGCCATTGATCGGTAGCATGAGTAGATCTCCATTGGGCTTTGACAACCGATAGGCACCATTGGAAAACACAGACTCAATTACATAAGGGCCTTCCTATTTTGCTTGGAATTTCCCTTTACTTTTATGAGTCATTACCATCGGTCTCCGAACAGTTAATACAAGCTCACCAACTTTGAATGCCCTCTCCTTAACTTTACGATTAAAAGTTTGAGATATGCGGGCTTGATATAGTTCAATGTGTTGTTGTGCTTGAAGACGCTTCTCATCCAATCCTTCAAGTTCTTGGAGTCGTAAGCGATCATTATTCTCTGTGGTTAGCTCATTAGCGATGGCTATTCGTAGAGAAGGGATCTGAATTTCCAATGGGAGAACAGCTTCGCACCCGTAAACTAATAAGAATAGTGTAAAACCAGTAGGAGTCCGGACTGTTGTTCGATAAGCCCATAAACATTCTCCAAGTTTCTCATTCCAATCACGTTTATTAGAAGAGACAAACTTTTTGAAAAGTTTGATGATCGTCTTATTGAAAGTTTCAGCTAAACCATTAGCAGCTGGATTATAAGCCGTAGAAGCCATATTCTGAATTCGATTCTTGTCGCAGAATCGATAAAATGCTTGACTGGCAAATTGTGGACCATTGTCATGAATTATCCGTCGAGGAATCCCGAAACGATAAATGACATGGTGCTTGATAAAACTGATCACATTAGATGTTTTCACTTCCACAAGGGGGACTGCTTCTGCCCACTTCGAAAAGTAATCGTTTATAGATAGTATAAACCGATATCCTTTGACAGAAGGAGGGTTAATAGGGCCAATAACATCCATACCCCAAGCTTCGAAGGGCCAAGAGGCTGCTGTAGGATGTAGAAATTCAGACGGTTGATGAATAAAATTAGCATGAATCTGGCATGCTTTACATCTTCTGGCATAGTCCACAGCATCTGCTATCATAGAAGGCCAATAATACCCCATTCTCCGAATACGGTCTTGCAACTTTGGACCCGGTTGATAAGCACCACATACACCATTATGAGCCTCATGCAGTGTTTGTTTGGCTTCACTTTCTGAGAGACAGCGCAACAGGAGTCCGTCATATGAACGACGATATAGCATATGTAAAGACGAATCATAATAGAATCGAAATGATCGTCTCTTAATTGATGCAGCTTCTTTAGGATCTTCAGGCAAAATTCTATGAACTACATAATCAATGAATGGAGTTCTCCAATCTTTCTGTTGGGAACTTGACTCTGTAGTATAACTTTGTTCAATATGTATATTATTCTTCACACAGAACAAGTCTCGGTCTAACAAAGTAATTGTATTTTGCCTTCGGATTAGGACAGCCAAATCTGCAGCTAAGCTGGCAAGAGCATCAGCCTCCACATTTTGAGAACGTGGTACAAATTCAATGAAGAATCCTTTGAATGAAAGGACCAACTTGACTACCACTTGATGATAGGGGACGAGATCAGGATTTTTGACTTCATAAGTCCCTCTAACTTGATTAACAATTAATTGAGAATCTCCATAAGCTTCTAGGAATTCAATATCCAATTGTTTTGCTACTTGGAGACCAATCAATAAAGCATTATATTCAGCTACATTGTTGGAACATGGCTCATTGAGAGAATAGGCATGGTATATGACCATTTTGTCAGGAGAAACCAAGACGACTCCTACTCCAGAGACAATATTGCCTTTAGGTCCTACTCGTGATGCCCCATCGAAATATAATTGCCATATATCATTCTTCGAAGTCATGTTACAATCTACTACTTCGTCTGGAATGTCTTCATATAACTTCGAAGTTTCCGGTATAGGGTGAGCAGCTAAGAAATCAGCTAACGCTTGTCCTTTCACTGATTTCTGAGGTACATAAACCATATCATAAGGAGTAAGCAACATCGCCCAGGTGGCCAACCTGGAGTTAAGAATGCTAGGTTTTCTCATCAATACCCGAATGAGATTTATTCTAGAGATAACATGAATAGTCTGTCCGGTAACGTAATGTCTTGTCTTTTGGACGGCAAAAACCAAAGCTAGACATTCCTTTTCCACAGGAGTATATCTGTGTTCGGCTCCGACCATTATTCTGCTCAGATAATATATTGCTTGTTCATGACCCATATCATTTTTTTGTGCTAGAAGAGCGCCAAGTGAATGATCTAAAGCTCGAACATATAGCAAAAATGGTCTCCCTACTACCAGAGATACCAGAACAGGTGGATTTGTAAGATATTGCTTAATGTCATTGAAGGCTTTTTGACACGCTTCATCCCAGACGAAAGATACCCCTTTCTTTAATAAACAGGAAAAAGGTTGACATCTTCCAGAAAGATTAGATATAAATCTTCTGATATAGGACAATACGACCCTGAAAGCCACGGAGTTCTTTTAGATTACGAGGAGGTCGCATTTCAAGAATTACTTTAACCTTATCAGGATCAACATGGATACCTTGAGAGGTAATGACAAATCCTAGAAACTTGCCACTGGAGACTCCTAAGAAAGACTTAGTAGGGTTCATTTTCAATTGATGCTGACGCATCAGTTCAAATACTGTTCTCAAGTCCTGAATGTGATCATCCTTCAATCGACTTTTAACAGCAATGTCATCTACATAGCATTCTACTATCTTCCGTAGATGTTCTTGAAAGATATTGCTCATAGCCCGTTGATATGTGGCACCGGCATTTTTAAGACCAAACGACATAACTGTATAGCAGTAGACCCCAAGAGGTGTACGGAAAGCAGTGTGCTTCTCATCTTCTGGATACATCTTGATCTGATTGTATCCTGAGAATCCGTCCATGAAAGACATGCGTTCAAAACCACATGTATTGTCTATCATGATATCAGTAATTGGAAGTGGAAATTCATCTTTTGGACAAGCCGTATTAAGATCTTGGTAATCTATACAAACTCGGACTTTTCCGTTCTTCTTCATAACAGGAACAATGTTGGCCACCCAATCTGGGTGTTGTTCTTCACGAACAAAGCCACATGTAATCAGCTTTTTGACTTCTGCCTCAATTGCATCCATCATATCTGGTCTAAAGCGTTGTTGCTATTGTTTTACAGGCTTAACATCAGGCAAAATATTGAGTTTATGGGTAGCAACTGTAGGATCTAGCCCTGGCATATCTTCATAACTCCATGCAAAGATGTCAATGTAATCTTTTATAAGTTTTATTAGCTCTTCCTTTTCATCTTCAGAAAGATTATTACTGATGAATATTGGTTTGGACGTAACTCCATCTCCGACATCAATCTGGATAACTTCATCTTCTGTAGGTGGCTGTCGTTGTTCAAAACGAAGTTCCCATTGAGTATCCATTTGTTGAGCCCAAGGATCATTTTCAAATAGCTCTGATTCATCATCGGTTTGAACCATATTGACTGAGAGTACTCGCCCAGATTCACAATATGAGGAATGAGAAATATCGGATTCGATGAATAGAATTTCTTTCGATTCTACGTTGTCTTTATATTGATGACTTTGACTATCAGAAGATAAAGTCATTCTTTTAATAAACTTGACAGCCATAAACTCGAACAGGAAATCTTCATTGATATCAAAAAGTACAGAATGATCAATATTTACATCATTTACAGTCTGATTGCTACGCTTCGGATTAATCAACAGTGGACCATCATCCGTCTTCTGCGTAGTTTTGCCAAGATTGACAATCAACGATGGTTCTGGATCATTCGTGCAAGAAGCACGTCCTTTGACCTTAATCATCAAAGGTTGAACTTGGCTCTTAGCAGAAATATTTATTGATTCCTCAGATGAAGTTTGAGTTCTTCCTTTAACCTTGATCATTAAAGGTTGATCATTGACAGGTTGGGATTGGATTCGTCCCTTGACTATGATCTTCAAAGGTTGCTCTTCTGGCGGATCTTCATTAATAGAATGATCCTCAGAGGGTGATTGATCTTCAGCCATGTCTGATATATCTTTCACATGTTCTTGTTTATAAAGCCTTGAATCAGAGAAGTAGGCTTCAACACCCTTGAACGGATTAATATCAGCAAACTCAGTTTTCACAACTCCTTGGGAGTCCACATATTTGAAACATTGGTGAAGAGTTGAAGGCACAATATTGTGCTCATGAATCCACGGTCTTCCAAGAAGAATATTGTAGGATACGTCCGAGTTGATAACATAGAAAGTTACCATAGTTCGAAGATCACCAATCTGAATCTGCAGACGAATCTTCCCCAGTGGTTTGCTCTTACCAGAGTTAAAATCGACTATCGTAGTACTAGTGTAAGTCAGCTCACTAGTAGGAATCCTCAGGGGTCTTAGCATACTCTGAAGAATTATACTAACTGAAGACCCAGGATCGATGTAGATCCTATCAATTTTAGTAGATCCAATATATCCAGTGTAACACAGAGGCCTATCATGCTTGTTGTGTTTCAATAGCATATCCTCTTGTGTAAAGGTGATGTTGAGAATTGCTTCCATCACACTATGACATTGCAGACATGACACTGGTATATTATCAGGAGTCTTGAGTTGTGCCAAGCATGAATCTGCTTGAAGTAAAGCTTCGCTCAAAGTCTCTTTGCTTTCTCTGGAAAGGTGAAGCAGTTTAAATATAGAAAGTCTAGCCGGAGTATTGGCTAACTGAGCTAGAATGTCAAATTTGTAAGGCTTCATCACCACCCCCTGATTGGAAACAGGCTTCAATGGGATATCAAAGCGTACTGCCTTCTGTTTCCCCTTTTCAACTACAGACGGTTTAACAGGAACAGGAGAAGGTTGAACTGGTAGAGTCTCCACTACATCTTCTGCTTCTTTGGAAGATCCCTCATAGTCTTTGTGGTACTATTTTCCAGATCTTGTACCAGCAAAAGATTCTTCTTCAGACTCAGGAGAAGGAAGTACCATATTACAGGATTTAGTCTTTCTTCCCTTAGCCTTCTTCTTGTGAGGGTTGTTACGAGGAACTTCAGAACCCAATCCAGCAGTGGAATTCTGATTTTGAATTTGTAAAGGAAGACGTATTCCTTTATTATAATTCAAACCTTCTGTCTTTTGAAAGTCGTAACCCATCTTCTTCATGAGATGAACAGATTGCTGACTATACAAGTGAGTGGGCAGCGGACTTTTGACAGGTGTTTCAACAGAGGAAGGGGAAGAAGCAAGACCTTCTATCACCTCAGGAGAATACAGAATAGAAGTCTCTGTATTTACAGGAGGATGAGGATTAGGAAAAATCTCTGTCGGAGCTTTTTCATAAGCAGCAAAGACTTGTTGTGCCCGATATAAGGGATACTATTCATGGCTAGCCACTGCTGATGGGTAAGCTTGAGCTGGGTAGGGGGAGCTAGACTTGGAGGACAGATGTTCAGTCCTTTCAGTCTATCTTCTAAAGGGAGGCCATCCCATAGATGATCCAAGTCATCAGAATCTAGAATAACATGAGAAATCATGTTGCAGGTTTTGACTTTCTTGCCCTTCTTGGATTTTGAAGTTTTACCTTTATTTTCCAATTCAGGCACTAAGTCAGGATGTACCCACATAATTTTACCATTCTTTAATGTGAGTGGCAGCAATCCTGTATTTTCCTCTCTGGCAGGCGGGATATTCACGATCTTCATCGTCGCCTTCGGAATTGAAATAATTCCATCTGGGACTTGCTGTGGAGGAAAATCCCCGAACTGAAGAGAAACCATATTGGTCGTAACCGTATGGTCATCATTGGTTAAAGCGATAGCACCACCATTTATCAGTTCTTGAATCTTCTTTTTCAAGACGTAGCAAGCACTGGTAGGATGATTAATGTACCTATGATAGATACAATATTTGGGATTGTCAGTCAGATTTACCTCATTAGGTCTTTTTGGCTCTGGAATCTGAAGTTTGCCACTTTTTACCAGACACTGAAATATCCCTGGAATATCACTTTCGTCAAAAGAGTATTCTTCCTTTGACCTGGAGGATTCCTGATTACCTGACGTCGTTTTATTCTTGGAAAGATTGACCATAAGAGTATCTTTTCCTTTCACATTACGATTGCCAGGATTATTACCAGGATTACTCTTCTTTTCTTTATCCTCTGAAGCGAAAATCATCCCATGTTCCCGAGCCAGCCTACCATTGGTTTTGGCAGAAACTGCTGCTATGATAAATGAAGCCCAATCTGAGAATTGGGAACCTGTGAAGACAGCAATGGATGGTCGCAGATTCATCTTGTATGTATCGATCAACGCTGAATCTGGCATACCAGAAGGCATCTTTAGAGTAGCCTGTCGGAAACGTTCGATGAACGTCCGAGTATCTTCTTTCTCCTTTTGTTTTATTTCTATTAAGGAGGACATGTTCATGTCCATACCTCCTTCATAGAAGCGGGAGAGAAATATTGCCTTGAATTCGTCAAAAGACGAAATAGAGTTATTGGGTAAGCTACGATACCAGTCATAAGCCGAACCCGTCAAACACCCAATGAACACTCGAGTGAGAAGAGCATCATTTTTCTGCAAGCGTACAGTCATAATATCAAAGTAATTGATATATTGACTGGGAGATGCTTTTCTATCGAATAAAACCATGGATTGTGGCTTGAACTTCGGTGCAAAGGGTACATCATTCCAATGAGGAGGATAGGGTTGCTTAATCCCTAACCTCTGGAGCTGATCTTTGTGCCTCAAAACCTCAAACTGTGCTTTGAGTTCACGCACTGCTTGAATAGCTTCACTGGATTGAGGAAGCACATTTGATTGAATAGTCGTTGGATGTACCGTAACCCCTACTGGAGGTGGTACATCTTCCGGAATGATGGGATCTGGAGATGCAGAATTTTGATTAACAGTAGGTTCTTGAATATTTAAAGGTATATCAGCCCCTTGACAATCTTGAGTTTGTGCTGCTGCTGGTACCAGAGTTATTACTGAGGGCTGAGCAATTTGCTGATTCAAAATTATTTGGTGCATGCTTTGCACCATGTTGAGCATGTCTTTCAATGATTGCTCTACGGCAGTGAGACGTTGTTCCGCATTAGCAGATGATGTCTCTGGTTCATCTCCAACAGCGTAGGATTCAACTTCTCTTGAAGATATAGAGGAATTAGTATAAAAATATGAATCCACACTATCGGTATCAGACTCAATAGATTGAGTACCCCCAGCTTCTGAATCAGAATTCTGTAATTGTCCTTGTCTTCTTGATCGAGTGTTCTGATATACTCCTTCAAAGGAATCAAGAAGTCTGTTGAACTGTTGCTGACCTGGGGTTTGGGACGTATTTCGTCTTGGACGTCGTCCTCTGTTAATATGAGATGCTATGTTGACTAATGCATATGACAACTCATCTTTTTGGTCTTCAGCTTGATGTTGAAGTGAAAAATTCAGTCGATCAAAAACTGACCGTTTTGAAGCTGGACAACAACAATTGATCACAACTTGATGAAATCGACATTGATGTCTTTCTTGGGGGAGCATCGCCGGAGATTGTGAATTCCTACGCTTTTGTATTAGCAATTCACATAAGTCAAAGGAAGTGGAGGGAAGATTCTTCTTTATTACATTTGGGGTAGAAAAACGTTTAGTCCCCTGTGTATAAAGAAGATTACTGGCTTCATTCGCAGAACCAAACTGTACGTTTTTACGCGTTTGGAGTTGTGTGCGTAAATCCTGAGATTTAGCACGAAGGACTCCATTTTCATGGCGTGTGATTTGCAAGTTTGGAACTTTGCGTAAAGCAGTATAAGAAGATTGTTGGTGTAGGACAGAAGTTTTACCAACATCACTTTTACGCTGTATGCGTTTAGGTACATTCACATTAGATGTGTAAATATCGTTGTGAATTTTATCTACACTGTCACAGACAAGAGATTTACCTTTACGCATGAAACGTAAAAATTGATTATCTACCACATCACAGATTGGAGATTTTATTTTACGCGAGGAGCGTAATTTGTGTGAATCTACCACGTCACCGACGGGAGATGGATTCTTATACTCAGAAACATTAGAATCTGCCACCTTACAAATGGGAGACTCATTCTTATGCCTTGAGCATAAAATTTGGTTCTTACCCACTGAGCGTAAAACTGGATTCTTACGCAGTGGGCGTGAAACCTAATTATCTTCTCCGTTACAAACGGGAGATAAATCATCACACTTTGAGTGTAACTCTGAAGTAAGGACTGCCTCGTTACGAACGGGAGCCCCTACGACAGGAGTGGAAAGAATTCTCTTTTCCCCAGAAGTCACAGAGAGATCAGAAACTACTTTGGATTTGGGAATCCAAACTTTTCGTGCTTTGCGAGACTTTTGAACATTGGAGTTGCGAGAACCACCCCCAGTTCGGAGCATTTCTTCATAGGCAGTCTGGTCGAAGTGTACAACCAGAGTCTTCTTAGTCGAACCGACTGAAACATCATCATATTGAGCAATCACTTCCTCGTCGGAGGAGAAAGTCGTCCCCAGCAGAGTCGCCATTTTGTTTCACTTAACAAAATTGCCTAACAAAAGTGTTGGATTTTGAAAATAAAACGAGAAAAAGTATAAGAAGTACAAATTTGATTCTGGGAAAGTATTGCTATGGAAGTCTGATTCGTAAATGATCACTTTGTTCCTTGGACCATATGATGATGAAGAAGATCACTGCTTGAAGTAGAACAACTTGGAAGAACTACGTCACCAGAAAGGTATCGACGCACTTGGGCACTGATGGCGAGGCCGAATGCTTTCCTGCTTTGCTTCACTCTATTCTGGAAGAAAAGTTGAAGAAGAATGCTCTGGAGAATCAAAATCTCGAAGTCTTGATCTCTGTATTCTCTCATGTTCTCTCTCTGTCCGTCCTTGTGTTTGAGAAAAATGAGTCTATTTATAGACTGGGGCTTCTGTGCGTAAAAAGACACCAAAATCTGTCTTTACGCTAACAACTGTCACCCATGATCAGAGTCATCCTTTGCATATGTTGACACGCGTCCCATCATTTCAGTGAGAATAGGATGCATGTACACACGTTCTTCGAAATATATGGCATGAAGGCCATGTAATTAGACCACGTTCCATACTGGCCAGAAAGAATAGGGCGTAAAAAACAGCTCCAACATCCTCTGAGCGTAAAACAGAGAAGTGAGCGTAAAATAGCTCTGTCATAGGTTCCTTGCGTAAAGTGGTTATTGAGTAACCTTGAGCGTAAAATGGCTCAAATAGACTTTACGCACACATTGTTTTGTGAGCGTAAGGACTCATGTAAAACTCCGTGCGTAAAAGAAACCGTTTAATGAGCGTAAAGTAGCTCGATCTCCATAAACGACAACAATGGTTTTTGTATAAGACAAATCCCATTGAATTCTGTGGTAAATGCCATCATTAATATCTTTATGTCAGAATTTGCATTAAATGCTAGATTTGACAGCTTTGTCCAGCGTGAAGTAGACTGCTCTGTCCTTGGCGTAAAACCATGGGTGTAACCCCGAGCGTAAAATGATCAGCTTGCTTAAGCATAAAGCGATTAGCTTAATCTTGGGCGTAAAGGGATTACCCATTCCTCTAGGCGTAAAGCAGATCACTTATGAATGAGATGACTCTTTCTTTGAAGCACTTTTTACGCTCCTACAGTGCTTTATTTTATGCAATGTAGACATCGTAGATAGCACTTTATTTTATACAATATAGACATCATAGACAATGCTTTATTTTATGTAATGTAGACAGTATAGACCGTACGGTATAGTGGACCAGCCTGATCACATATTAAAATATGTACTTTAAATTACGTAGATGGTTATGTTTCTTTTTTTCATGTTTTACTTTTCCCTGTAGTCTCACCATATTTTTTGTGCCATGTTTTATAGTTATTTCTTTCATCATATATGTCATTTTCTATTCATTATTTTACACTACCAAAATTTGTCGATTTAGCGACGGCCAGATCCGTCGCCAGTCCGACGGGAAATTCAATTAGCGACCGATCACTGACGGGTTTTGGCCAAAAAATCCGTCGGCAATCAGCTCGTCGCTAATAACGGTCCGTCGCTACGTAGTCATCAGGCGACGGACTTGCGACGGCATTTCGACTTCACAATAGGAAGCATAAGCGACTACTTTTCGACAGACTGTCGTCCATTTCATGTATTAAATACTGAACTGTTTAGACAATAGCGACGTAAAGTTCCGTCGATAAACCGTCGTAATAGCGTATCAGAGTGTATCGTTACGTCGCTAATCCGTCGAACGCCGTCGATAACAAAAGGACGGATTAGCGACGGTTTGCTGACAAAAAATCCGTCGACCAGGTTCTGGAAGAGGCAGGCATTTCCAGCACCATGGCGACGGATGAGTCGTCGCTATTCCGTCGAAAACTGTCCGGTTTAGCGACAAAATAAGGACGACTTTTCCGTCGACCATGCTCTGGAACTTCTTGGTATTTCCAGAAAAAAGGGCGACGGAAAACTCGTCGCTATTCCGTCGAACTATATACCATCAGAACTGTGTCGACGGATAGTCCGTCGTCCACCCGTCGCTATCTGGAAACATTTTCAAATCTCCAGTTAGCGACGGATAATTCGTCGAATAGTAGTCGGAAACTGGTAATATCCGTCGCGCAACGGTCACTATTCCGTCGCTAACTGAGAATATTTTGAAAAAAATTACAGATCTTTCCCTGTTCGCAAAAATATGCATAAACCAAACCAATATATAATGCATACCAATTATCCAACAATCACATAGACCAAATATATAATGCACACCAATTATCCAAGAATCACATAGACCAAATATACACATACGAATTTAATGCACACCAATTATCCAAGAATCATATAGACCAAACCAAATAAATATAAAATAGACATCAATATCCTGAAGAGTAACCTAATATCTGTCGTTATAATTCGATCATAGCACAAATATTCCAAAATTTCAACAAATATTCTAAAATTCCCATAAATATTCCAAAATTTTTCCACAAATATTCCAAAACACATAGGAAAATCGACTTTGGCCTCAACAAAGACCACAAGTCTGACGATGAATCCTCACAGCCAGGCATCATAGTTGCATTGAGGCATGTACCATTCTATCAGCCACTTTGCATACGAAGGCTCAATCTGGTTGAGGTCTTCTGTAGGGACATGAGGGTTGGTCCCGATGCTACTCTCTGACGGTGGCTCCTCCTTAACTTCAAGCTTGGGATCAATCTCTTCCCTGATGGTTATCGGTTCTTCCTTGACCTCGACCTTTGGTAACACCTTCTCCTTAACAGTCACCGGCTCTTGTTTGACGACGGGGACTTCCTCCGTGTCGACCTCCAAGGGTTTCTTGCCTCGAACCCTTCCTCAACTAGCAGCACCACCTCGACGAGTCCTAGGAGCCATTTTTTTTACAACAGATATTTTCATATAGGGTAAAGAAATTTACTCAAATTATAAAAGTTGTGACGTTGGTAGCATGAGAGAGTAAAAATCTGTATCACAAGACTAACAGAATTACTATGTAAATGTACTCACCAATAACCAGATGTAACTGGAGTCGTTGGGCCTATCGTGCAGTAATTGGTGGATCCGCTGGTATAGGTCGGATGTACTTAGTATCTAGTGTATCAGATTGGTATCGGTCTATCGGTTTGGTATAGGACGTATCATATTGGTATTGGCCTTAACAAATTGGTATCGTCCTATATCCGATATATACATGTATCGGCCGAATAGCTAGGATTCATATTGGCCTTATCGATTTGGTATCGGTCATATCCGATAGGTATCGACCGTGTTGGATTAGTATAGACCATTTTGGATTAGTATCGTGGAAGGTTTAGTAACAACTGTACAGCTAGAAGAGAGAAATCCAAGGTAATCTAGCTCTAGAAGAGAGAAATCCAAGTACAGTTGTTACTAAACCTTCCACGATACTAATCCAAAATGGTATATAATAATCCAACACGGCCGATACCTATCGGATATGACCGATACCAAATCGATAAGGCCAATATGAATCCTAGCTATACGGCTGATACATATCGGATAGAACAATACCAATTCGCTAAGACCAATACCAATCGATACGGCCCATACCAAAATGATAGATCGATACTAATCCGATACGGTCAATACTTATAAGTACCTATGGTCCAGGAGGTTGATCTGCTAGTACATCCATATACGATCAATGAAGTAACGATCCATTTCAATTTGGATGTGAAAATCTGTATCGAAAGACAAACTAAACATAATCAGTTCTATTTCACATGCTTAATTGCCAAGTATGGGAACGAATGGCTCAGAACACAACCTAAAATTCATTCTAGCATACATTAGTGTGAATCATCTATGTTCTGTACATATGGTGTAGTATATGTTCTTATAGTATCTAGTATCTGAAGGATATAACAGAATCAAGATGAACTCACATAATGTAATACTAAGACATCATCTACTACTATATAAGATATAATGATAGGTTGTCGTATCATCATTGCCGAGGGATGAGGGTCGGAGGACAGTCAACTTTATCTACGGATACATAGTTTCTGCCTCGCCAGTCGAATGGCTTAATTGCCAAGTATGGGAACGAATGGCTCAGAACACAACCCAAAATTCATTCTAGCATACATTAGTGTGAATCATCTATGTTCTGTACATATGGAGTAGTATATGTTCTTATCGTATCTAGTATCTGAAGGATATAACAGAATCAAGATGAACTCACATAATGTAATACAAAGACATCATCTACTACTATATAAGATATAGTGATAGGTTGTCGTATCATCATTGTCGAGGGATGAGGGTAGAGGGACAAATACCGCTCGAGTGAGCCAAAGGCATGCAGCCACTTTCCTCCCTCCTTTCACCCTCTCCCTCTCTCACGCTATCAACGTCACAACTTTTCTACCTCAAGGTTTGATCAAGCATTTTCCTTCTCCTCTCCTCCACCATGGCTCTGAACCCATCTGCTCCTCCCTACTTCCCTTCTTCTTATTTGACTCTCTCAGCCACATATGATATCCAGCTTAAGTTTAGAGTCGGGGGAGAAAAAGTAGGCAAGAAGAGAAGGAGGAAGCAGCACAGCCGGCGGCATGACCCGGAGGAAGTACAAAGGTTTTCTTCAACATACGTAGGAGAACTATAAGGATATATCTTTTCACAACATATCACCTTGTCAAAGACCCTTAATGTGACAACCATGTTACCGCGGTGTCGGAAGACTAACATGTCATAATTTTCTAAGCCGTGTGTTTTGACATAATCCTCCAAACTCTTTCCTGCTATGTAATAATGCAAGATTACGATATAGGAGGAAAGAGTTGGGAGGATTATGTCAAAACACACGGCTTACAAACTTATGACATGTTAGTCTTTCGACACCGCGGTAACATGATATTCACATGAAGGGTCTTTGACAAGGTGACATGTTATGAAAAGATATATCCTTATAGTTCTCCTACGGATGTTGAAGAAAAACTTTATACTTCCTCCGGGTCATGCCGTCGCCTGTGCTGCTTCCCCCTCCTCTTCCTGCCTACTTCTTCTCTCCCGACTCTACACTTGAGCTGGATATCATATGTGGCTGAGAGAGTCAAATAAGAAGAAGGGAAGTAGGAAGGAACAGATGGGTTCAGAGCCATGGTGGAGGAGAGAAGAAGGAAGATGCTTGATCAGAACGGATGGCTCAGAACACAACCCAAGATTTATTCTAGCATACATTAGTGTGAATCATCTATGTTCTGTACATATGGTGTAGTATATGTTCTTATCGTATCTAGTATCTGAAGAACGTAACAGAATCTAGATGAACTCACATAATGTAATACTAAGACATCATATACTACTATATAAGATATAGTGATAGGTTGTCGTATTATCATTGCCGAGGGATGAGGGTCGGAGGACAGTCAACTTTATCTACGGCTACATAGTTTCTGCCTCGCCAGTCGAATGGCTGTAGGGACTATGTCCTGATCACCATGTCGTACCGTAGACTAATGCAAATGGAGCTGGAAATATCCGTCGCTAACCGGTCACTAGTCCTTCGGTAACTGAGAATTTTTTTGAAAAAAATTACAGCACTTTCCCTGTTCACAAAAATATGCATAAACCAAACCAATATATAATGCACACCAATTATCCAACAATCACATAGACCAAATATATAATGCACACCAATTATCCAAGAATCACATAGACCAAATATGCACATACGAATTTAATGCACACCAATTATCTAAGAATCGTATAGACCAAACCAAATTAATATAAAATAGACATCAATTATCCTGAAGAGTAACCTAATATCCGTCATTATAATTCGATTTATCTTCAAATGTGAGAACGGATGGCTCAGAACACAACCCAAGATTCATTCTAGCATACATTAGTGTGAATCATCTATGTTCTGTACATATGGTATAGTATATGTTCTTATCGTATCTACTATCTGAAGAATGTAACAGAATCAAGATGAACTCACATAATGTAATACTAAGACATCATCTACTACTATATAAGATATAGTGATAGGTTGTCGTATCATCATTGCCGAGAGATGAGGGTCGGAGGACAGTCAACTTTATCTACGGCTACATAGTTTCTGCCTCGCCAGTCAAATGGCTGCAGGGACTATGTCCTGATCACCATGTCGTACCGTAGATTAATGTAAATGGAGCTAGAACTGGAGCCAAAATACAGTACTACTTCACCATGTCGTACCATTTTACTCTCTCTCTCTCTCTTTCCCCCCTCCGGCACTCTCACTCTCTCCGGCGCTCTCACACTACTAATTCCTATATGTTTTAAGTGTGAGAACGGATGGCTCAGAACACAACCCAAAATTCATTCTAGCATACATTAGTGTGAATCATCTATATTCTGTATATATATCGTGTAGTATATGTTCTTATCGTATCTAGTATCTGAAGGATATAACAGAATCAAGATGAACTCACATAATGTAATACTAAGACATCATCTACTACTATATAAGATATCGTGATAGGTTGTCGTATCATCATTGCCGAGGGATGAGGGTCGGAGGACAGTCAACTTTATCTACGGCTACATAGTTTCTGCCTTGCCAGTCGAATGGCTGCAGGGACTATGTCCTGATCACCATGTCGTACCGTAGATTAATGCAAATGGAGCTGGAAATATCCGTCGCTAACCGGTCACTAGTCCGTCGCTAACTGAGATTGTCACATACACATATGTATATCACAGCTAGATGTATAGATATATACATCTATATAGAAGCACACAACTGATAGAACTCGCACTGTCCTTGAGACAGTGAACATATACACCATGAATCCAAACCCCATATTCACATTTACTAATCTAAACACCACCAAACTAATGGATAACACCCAATATGGATTACACATTATTTAGCCAATATATAAACTCAGATCAATTTGAGAAGCAAAGCCCCCCGTCGCCCCCGACCAAAGCCCGCTGCCCCAATCCCGCCGCCTATTAGTTCGGTTGCATATATATATGAAGAGTGCTTATGGCTGTGCGTCGGTTGCATATACCCCCGACGCCCCCGCCCCAAGCCAGCCGCCCAGCCCCCGACGCCGCCGCCCCAAGCCCGTTGCCCAGCCCCAGACGCCCCCGCCCCAAGCCCGTCGCCCAGCCCCCGACGCCCCCGCCCAGCCCCCGACGCCCCAGCCCCAAGCTCGCCGCCCAGCCCCCGACGCCCCCGCCCCAAGCCAGCCGCCCAGCACCCGACGCCCCCGCCACAAGCCCGTCGTCCAGCCCCCGACTCCCCCGTCCCAAGCCCACCGCCCAGCCCCCGGCCCAAGCCAGTCGTCCAGCCCCCGACGCCCCAGCCCCAAGCCCGCCGCCTAGCCCCTACGCCCCCGCCCGAAGCCCACCGCCCAGCCCCCGACCCAAACCAGCCGCCCAGCCTCCGATGCCCCAGCCCCAAGCCCGCCGCCCCCACCCCAAGCCCGCCGTCCAGCCTCCGACGCCCCCGCCCCAAGCCCGCCGCCCCCGCTGCCCCTATACGACACTACGAGAGAGATAGAGAGAGAGATCGAGAGAGAGAGAGAGAGAGAGGGGTTACCTTCGGGAGAGAGAGAGGAGAGGACGCCGACGCCGATCATCGAAGCCGCGGGAGAGAAAGATAGAGAGAGAGAGACAGAGGAGAGAGAGTGAATTTGGAAGGAATGCAAAAAGTTTCCCCCGCCGTTTCATTTAAAGTCTGGAACATATATTTAGCGACGGACTAGCGACGGCTTATAGCCCGTCGCCAGGTAGTTGTAACTATTTGATACTTGCCGACTGAATATCCGTCGCTACGTAGTCGAAAGCAATATCCTACCAATTCTTTACACAATTTCCGCCAAATAATCGACTGAGTAGCGACGACTGTCCTTCCGTCGCTATTTTTCTGACACCCTACCGACGGATGTGCGACCGTCCCCCCCTAAAATTAAAATAAAAAATATAAAGGCGTGTGGTAGGTAATCCGACGGCAAGCGGCCACGAAGCCGTCGCTAACGCCGACTGAAACTTTTCGTCGCTAATTGTCCGTCGCTACTTTACTGTATTTTGGTAGTGTTAATAGTCGTTATCATATATTGGAACTGCATGCTTGGATTGTACTCGTTCCATTCCAGACTGAAAACTAATATTTTTCAGATAATTTCCTGCTACATTGTGCTTGGACCATTGGGGGAGACATGGATATATGCTGAGGTCAATCATAGAAGACTAGTTAGATGTGTTGGCAGTTTTCAATATTTGTAAGAGTTTATATTTTTTCTTCAAATGTAAAACTTATGAATATTATAAGTTAATTTAGTTATTGTGAATGAGTAGAAAAGTTATTATTTTATGTAATTTTGAGCATCATGGCCTTGACAGTGTTCTACCATTGACACTATGGCATAGGCTAGCTTGGACATGCACTCGTATCCCGAGAAGCGGGTGAGGGTCGTGATAAAGTTTTATGGTGGCCCATGCCTTGACAACTTGTCACGACCCGCACCCTAGAGTGAGGGCACGAGAACGTAACAACGCCCAGCCTACGCCGCAGTGTCGGCGGTAGAACGCTGTCCTAGGTCTCAATGCATCTAACAGTATAAGACTAAACAGTTTATACTCCCCGAATGGGGGTGACATAGAAGAATGTAAGCTCAATCACATCTAAGGTAGAGCATAAAGGAAGATAGATAAAACATGAAATCAAAAAGAGATACAACAGATAGAAGTCTAAGTGTCTAAGATACAAACTCAGAATACATCTCAAAACCCAAATACAGTAATCCATAAATACAACTCAAGATGACTGAAAATAAACTATAAGCAAAAACCCTAGCTATCTATGCAACCTCTACTGTCTCCTCTAGGCTAGCAGGCAACCTCCAGGCTATCTGTAAAATTTATCAACAGGTCCAGTCAGGACAGGAGCGAGCACATTATATCTCAACAGTTCATAGCAGGTTAGAAAATATAATCATGCAGTAAAGTAAGATACATGATCTGAAGAAATACAGTATGTAAACAGAGAGAGAACTGTAATAGAATATCTACTATAAATAGAGAACTAACAGTGGCTAGTGATGTAGAGTACAAGATAGCACATGTGAACGGGACAGATTTGTACATGATCTACACTAAAGAGTTGTACATGATCTATACTACTATGGAATTGTTCACATGACTACTAGCACTCCCCCGTTTCCCCAATCAATACACAAGGATCTAAACAGGTTATGTTATTGTACATGATATCACATGGGGCCCTTAAAAGGGTGCACATGATAGTATACATGAAGGCTCTGTGAACATAAGAGTACAAGATTCACAAGAGTGTACATGTATGGTGAAAGCACAGGAGTACATGATGAAAGTGAAACGCACATGACACAATATACCCGATGCTCCCGAGGGGGATAACATCGCATGAAGAGATCCGTATAGTACTAATCCGTGATAATGTCGTGACAGCATCAAGTATAGTAATCTAAAGCAGGAATATAATTCTAAGCAGGATATGAAATGATCAGAGAATGTACTCGCCTGATATCTGAATGTCCAAGGTAAAGATACTGTCCGAGAAGAGGTGTCTGGCTCCTAATTAGAACAGCACAAGTCACAACATGTCCAGAAGGGTAATATAAAGTGCTACAACGCATTCTACATGAATCTAGGTCAAACTAGGCCAAAGTCAACCCTTGGTCAACTCTGGTCAACTGTACTAGTCAAACTAGGTCATGTCCTAACCCAGCAAGTCTTACTAGGCCTAACCAAGACTTATCCTAGCAAGCACACATCAATACAAGGCTATACAAGCCAACATACACCCAACTCTATATAGCATGCAATTATTCAATACTCAAATAGGCAAGAATTCACATTGGATATACACTAGGTAATCTATTACTTTAAACTATATATGTCTACACATATATACACATGCATATATTGGTATTCAATATTAGGTCTATAATTATGGCATTTCAAATGGTTATATAAACTTATATATTACAACACAATATGCTAACATATATATAATATACATACATAGCTAAGTTAACTATATTCATAAATACTTATTTAAGAGGCTATGTGTGTGTATGTAAATATGGCAAAGGGGCAAGTGAGGGTTAAATGGGCATACATAGTGTATACATATCAAAGAGTGTCAAAGTGTAAGTGAACAATGTGTCAAGTGTGATAGTGTCAACATAGTGTAAGGGGGTACATGAGGTAATATAGGATTTATGTTAACATAGAATATTACATCTCATTAACTTGTATATTGCATATATTACATCTATTATTACATTACATTCATGCTTGTATTCATTCTTCATTCATTTATTCTCTTGCACCACTATATGCACCATACATTACATACTATAGAACCTACATATTCATTACAAGCCATACTTATACATGCTTACATTATCACCTCATACATCATTTATTTAACCATTTACTAATGTTCACATTCTCTATTTAATTACATAATGTATATACATTAACATGGGTTAAAATTAAATAGAACATTATATTACACACAAGGGTGCACAAAATGCATATGCCGAATAATAACTCCTACTAATAATCCATACTGTACCATCTCAGCATGAATTAAAATTTAGGATTAAAGTATGTTATAGATATATGTGTTAGCTTTCCGAAACTTCAAACGGATCGCATTTTCGTTTCCGGAAACTCCCGGAATCGCGAAAACACCGAGAACGCGTTTATCTTTCGTACAGCTGACACTCAACTAATTCTCCAGAAAGTTACAGAAAGAATTAGGCCTACTAATATATGTTTTTGGAAAGCTAACTTCAATACGCTTCTTTTAAAAAAAACGGGAGATTAAACCGAGCTTTGAGCTAGAAGTTATGACATTTCTAAGTTAGGGCTGAAATTAAAAACGTGGATAAAAATCATGACGGATTTAGATAGTTTGAGCCAAAAGAATACACAATATATATCCTAATTATCCACAACAATAATAGCAATAATAATATGAGGAACCACACTCACAAACTTGATTATATAATCATCATGAACCATTTATTACATATATAAATATAGATACACTCTCATTACAATATATATATATAAATCTATATATGTAACATGAACACATCCACAACACAAAGGACACTCCTATGACCTCCAAATGGACACAAAATGGACACAAATGGAGATACAACCATGGGGGTCATTCCTATGGGTTCAAAATAGACCTATATGCTTGAGAAAATGAAAAGGAGAAGAGATTTATACCTCCCGGTAGATCGAATCGAAGAAAAGCCTTTCCGGAGCGACACCGACACGTAGAGATTCCAAAAGGACACGAACGAGCTCCGAATCCTCCCAAACTTGGGTAGCTTCCTCCTTGGCTAGAATGGAGAAGGAAAGAAGAAGATTTGGTGGTAAAATGGAAGGATTTGGTAGAGAAATTGCTAGGGATTGCTCTCTAGGAATTTGGGGAAGAACAAGAGAGAGAAAAATAGATGGATAATGACAAATGGGAAGCTCAACCCTATCCTTATTGTGGCTGGCCATAAAGGTGGTTTTGCCCTATTAGGAAAAGTCCAAAAGCCTCTACTAATCTATTCTATGAGTATTAGGAAAGGGCTAATTGGTTGGGGCTAAATTAGTCATTCTAAAGTCTCTAATCACACTAACCTTATCCATAATAATTAGTCTAACCTCTAACTAAAATATTTCTATAATGTGGACTAAAATTAATATTATGTGGGCCATGCCTAACTAGTGTGTGGGTCCCACTAGAGTCAAACTACCCCCGGGTCCCCGTTTCAAGTCGGATTGAGTTGAAATTCGAACCCGACTCAAATAACCCCAAAACAATATCATAAATAATAAAATAATATCAAAATAATTCAAAGAGGTCAAATGCAAAAATATTCTTAGGCCAAAAATAACATTAAAATATCATAATCACATGGTTAGGCTCTAGGTCAAACAGTCTGTAGGGTTTCACTAGCAAAACGTCAAAACCACAAGTCATTGATTTAAATAATTTTAAAATGATTTAAAATCACCAAAAAATCATATCATGAATTAAATATCATTATTAAAATAATTATAAATACGAAATTTTAAAATTACCCTCATTTGGGAAACTGGGTGCTACAACTCTACCTACCTTAGAAAAATTTTGTCCTCGAAATTTAAGATCGATAGTACTCCTGCTAGAGCCTCTAACCTACCCAATATCTAAGGTAACACTTCCTAACACTGGAATAATAAACGGACATCTAAAAAGTGTCAATCTAGGAATACCTCCAATACTGCTCTACTGTACGGCGGTAATAGAGCTTCAATAGAATATAGACTGGAACCTATATCCAAGGGACTGGACCTATTTTAAAGTGGTCTTAACTAAGGATGAAAAAGAACTGATCATAGGCTATAGGTATGCTCAAACTATTATCTTCCTATTAACCATCTATTAATACATTCTATTACCAAAGGAACGATGCATTACTAAGACATATAGGCCCCTATCTCTCATAACACATTTATGCTCACCAAAAGACTAGTACATTCCATCAAGGCTGATACTATAATCTCTCATAAATCTCATAAGCTACATGTTTATAGACACACATCCCCACATCAAGGACTAACCTATATATATCTACAACTGATACTAATGGGGTGACGTCCCTATCTCCCAACAATCAAGGTGTAAATTTTGTTTTTCTAAATCATGCAATTTGAAGGAATAGTATACAAGGTCAGGGCATACCGTAGAAGTTGGAAGTCTCACCTAGGTACACTAATCATTCTAGGTCAAAACAGTACTATGGTATCAACACACAAACAATCTAGGGTGTCCTGATTGGGAAGGTAAGGGAACAACAATCATCAAGGTTGTAGGGCTGTCTACCATCCTATATGAAAAATTGGTCATTAACAAGCAACTAAGAAATTATTAAAAGGTTACTATTCCATAAAATGGCAAAAATTGAAAATTTAGGCACAACAAATCACAAATAGATTTTTGTCTTGACACGATCTAAGTTGATCAATTTCGGGATAAAACGAGATTTGGGCAAGAAGGAAAATCAATGAAATCAAAGTATGAGCACGAGCATCCAATGATGGAGCTTCAGGTCATGATTAAATTTAATTCGACTGAGTACGAATACAAGGTTCATAGGCGATAAAAAGATTTCAAGGAGAATTGTCAAGGCTGTCGCGAATGAGACTCTAGGGTCAAGTTTAACTATGTCTCCATTCTCGTAGATTGATACATGAAAAAAAATGACCCAAAGTACAATAGGTTGATCAGACCATCATGTACCGGTTCTGATTAGACAATATGTTAGTGGGTGGCCACCCAATAAAATATGTCATGACCAAGCTCGAAGATAGATAAGCTTGCAAAACTAAAGCTAATTTGGCAGCACAAGATATAAGGGTGGTAATGATGAAAGGAATTACATAGTCCAAGTTTCTTAACCAACGGGTCAAGTAATCAGATAAGGTACAAGGTTAAGCATCTAAGGAAACAAGCAGAACACCATCACATGTTGGGTCGAAAGAATTGAGTCAAGGCTGGATTTCTAATTGAAATAAGAAAAAATTTAGTATAATGGTAGAGGTTATAGTTTAGCCAGTTGACCAGAAAATTATATCAAGAAAATAGAGTACAAGAAGACGGGTTTTAGTGGGACATGATATACCTACATGAAGGTGAGCTCGTCTAGGTCTTGCATTTGTTGGAGGGTAACAGCTAGTATTACATTCCGAATATCAAAGTCACGATAAGGAACGTCAAGGATCTCAATTAGAAAGTGGGAGTTCAAGAGGTGGTAATTAATGCACAAAAATAATGAAGATCGAGTTAGTCATCTGCTTCTGATACTCTTAAGTTCATCTGGTCATAACTTGCCAATCATATCTTTACCTCACCAGTCTCCATATGAAAATTTAACCTTTACTTAAACCCTTACCATGACTACTGTAGGCAATTCCCAATTTTCAAACATCACTCTTGAAGCACAACCCTCACATTTAGGAATCAATATTAACCATTTATTTAAATTTTCAAGTTCTTTCACCTTGTCTTAAATTTGACCCAAAACCTCTAAATCTCTTTTACGAATTCCTTGAACTTGCTCAAATTGTTCTCCTCGTATTATTTAATTTAAATCTCTAGGCCTTATAAAACTTATCTTTCATCATAGAATCAACTTCCGTATTTTCTTCGACATACACCCTTGAATATTATTCTGCTAAAAATATTTCACAACAATCTCTAAACTTCCATAACTTTGTGCTCTCTCTATCCCTAGTCATTTCCTCGTAACATCTTGTTTAATATCCTTATTAAACACAATTAATTTCTCTTTTCCATTACTAACCTTCTACATAGTCTCAGAGTAAAAGTTTTCCCCAGAATCAATAACCAAGATTTTCTAAGTTCTCAAAACTAGGTTGACCTCTGATATCCTCATTAGTTTTGAATACACCTATAAACTATCTCATAACCCCAAAATTTCTCTAAATGTAATTGTTTCCAGATTGGCAGTATACATCTCTTTATTCTATTCGAGACCTTTACCACATTTCTATCTCAAGTTTCCATATGGAACACTCCACATTTGATTTCCTTTAGATCATCGTAAAATAATCAGTTACGTCTTCTCTGAGCTACATAATTTACGTCACTTCCTTAACATTTCTCAGGCAAAATGATATGAAGATTCAAGAGTTGTCAAGGTATAGCTGACAGAATTATATACGAGACAGAGAACTGATATAATCAGGACAGGTATATAAGACAAGGAATGATGGTAGTAAAAATATTGGCAGGAAAAGAATGATAATAGAATCTGTTCTGCTTATCTATTTAAAAGAGGGACCCATTTTTTTTGAAACAAGAATTATAATACCAAATCCAAAATAAGACCTAGCAAAATCATTGGTTTATTATATTAAGAAGAAATAAATTTTTGTAAGAAGTTACACAAGGTTTATAAAAATAGCTAAAGCTACATCCTAAGTAAACAATGAGAAACAAAACAAATAAAACGACAATAATTCCTTCTCTTTTTTTTGAATGACTGAAACAAAAGTAGCAAAAATATGTTCAAAAATATTTAAGGTACAATCTGATAATCATATGCGTCTATCCAAAATCATGGTACTCTAAATCCTCGTCATACTAGTGAGCAAGGCTACGATAATCACAGAGTCCTTGACTTATGCACATACCTCTAGAATCATGGTATTTAACATTTTTGCGATGCCGCTTGCTTGGCTGCGAAAACCTTAAATTTCTACACCCGAAAAATATATCCAAAATCAGACTATATGTCCTCACCATGCTGGCTAATGTGACTATATAAGACAAGATTTCCATAACTTAGATGACCTAGCCCATATAATTTCATCTTGCCAAAAAATTAAATTAAATCAACAATGAATACAAAAAAAAATCAAATTTATCAACGAACATCAAAATTCAGAAATGAACAAAATCCTTCAAATCATATAACTACAAACTCGGATGCTATAGCTAACATCAAGATTCAAATTTCAACAATCTTTATCAAAATCAATAATTACAAACTCAAATTCAATAATAATCCATCAAAATCAAATTCAATAGCAGAAAGTAAAGATAAATCAAATCAAGGAAAAAAAAAGAAAAGAGTTTTCAAATCAGAGTTAAACAAGATTCTCAAGGGTCGTCCCAAGAATCTCTCAAGGGTTCCTATTTGTGATTGAGTACCTTCAAAATATATCATTATCCTACTGCAGGCTGTAGTGGTACTCTAGTTCGAATACCACTACACAAACTCGAACTGCATGGGCCACCACTAAAAACGTGTCACGACCCGTACCCTAGAGTTAGGGCACGAAAACGTAACAACGCCCAGCCTACGCCGCAGTGTCGGTGGTAGAACGTTGTCTTAGGTCTCAATGCATCTAACAGTATAAGACTAAACAGTTTATACTCCCCGAATGGGGGTGACATAGCAGAATGTAAGCTCAATCACATCTAAGGTAGAGCATAAAGGAAGATAGATAAAACATGAAATCAAAAAGAGATACAACAGATAGAAGTCTAAGTGTCTAAGATACAAACTCAGAATACATCTCAAAATCCAAATACAGTAATCCATAAATACAACTCAAGATGACTGAAAATAAACTATAAGCAAAAACCCTAGCTATCTATGCAACCTCTACTGTCGCCTCTAGGCTAGCAGGCAACCTCCAGGCTATCTGTAAAATTTATCAACAGGTTCAGTCAGGACAGGAGCGAGCACATTACATCTCAACAGTTCATAGCAGGTTAGAAAATATAATCATGCAGTAAAGTAAGATACATGATCTGAAGAAATACAGTATGTAAACAGAGAGAGAACTGTAATAGAATATCTACTATAAATAGAGAACTAACAGTGGCTAGTGATGTAGAGTACAAGATAGCACATGTGAATGGGACAGATTTGTACATGATCTACACTAAAGAGTTGTACATGATATACACTACTATGGAATTGTTCACATGACTACTAGCACTCCCCCGTTTCCCCAATCAATACACAAGGATCTAAACAGATTATGTTATTGTACATGATATCACATGGGGCCCTTAAAAGGGTGCACATGATAGTATATATGAAGGCTCTGTGAACATGAGAGTACAAGATTCACAAGAGTGTACATGTATGGTGAAAGCACAGGAGTACATGATGAAAGTGAAATGCACATGACACAATGTACCCGATGCTCCCGAGGGGGATAACATCGCATGAAGAGATCCATATAGTACTAATCCGTGATAATGTCGTGACAGCATCAAGTATAGTAATCTAAAGCAGCAATGTAATTCTAAGCAGGATATAAAATGATCAGAGAATGTACTCGCCTGATATCTGAATGTCCAAGGTAAAAATACTGTCCGAGGAGAGGTGTCTGGCTCCTAATTAGAACAGCACAAGTCACAACATGTCCAGAAGGGTAATATAAAGCACTACAATGTATTCTACATGAATCTAGGTCAAACTAGGCCAAAGTCAACCCTTGGTCAACTCTGGTCAACTGCACTAGTCAAACTAGGTCACACTAGGTCATGTCCTAACCCAGCAAGTCTTACTAGGCCTAACCAAGACTTATCCTAGCAAGCACACATCAATACAAGGCTATACAAGCCAACAAACACCCAACTCTATGTAGCATGCAATTATTTAATACTCAAATAGGCAAGAATTCACATTGGATATACACTAGGTAATCTATTACTTTAAACTATATATGTCTACACATATATACACATGCATATATTGGTATTCAACATTAGGTCTATAATCATGGCATTTCAAATGGTTATATAAACTTATATATTACAACACAATATGCTAACATATATATAATATACATACATAGCTAAGTTAACTATATTCATAAATACTTATTTAAGAGGCTATATGTGTGTATGTGAATATGGCAAAGGGGCAAGTAAGGGTTAAATGGGCATACATAGTGTATACATATCAAAGAGTGTCAAAGTGTAAGTGAACAATGTGTCAAGTGTGATAGTGTCAACATAGTATAAGGGGGTACATGAGGTAATATAGGATTTATATTAACATAGAATATTACATCTCATTAACTTGTATATTGCATATATTACATCTATTATTACATTACATTCATGCTTGCATTCATTCATCATTCATTTATTCTCTTGTACCACTATTTTCACCATACATTACATACTATAGAACCTACATATTCATTACAAGCCATACTTATACATGCTTACATTATCACCTCATACATCATTTATTTAACCATTTACTCATGTTTGCATTCTCTATTTAATTACATAAAGTATATACATTAACATGGGTTAAAATTAAATAGAACATTATATTACACACAAGGGTGCACAAAATGCATATGCCGAATAATAACTCCTACTAATAATCAATACTGTACCATCTCAGCATGAATTAAAATTTAGGATTAAAGTATGTTATAGATCTATGTGTTAGCTTTCCGAAACTTCAAACGGATCGCATTTTCGTTTCCGGAAACTCCCAGAATCGCGAAAACACCGAAAACGCATTTGTCTTTCGTACAGCTGACACTCAACTAATTCTCCAGAAAGTTACAGAATGAATTAGGCCTATTAATATATGTTTTTGGTAAGCTAACTTCAATACGCTTTTTTTAAAAAAAACGGGAGATTAAACCGAGCTTTGAGCTAGAAGTTATGACATTTCTAAGTTAGGGCTGAAATTAAAAACGTGGATAAAAATCATGACGGATTTAGATAGTTTGAGCCAAAAGAATACACAATATATATCCTAATTATCCACAACAATAATAGCAATAATAATATGAGGAACCACACTCACAAACTTGATTATATAATCATCATGAACCATTTATTACATATATAAATATAAATACACTCTCATTACAATATATATATATAAATCTATATATGTAACATGAACACATCCACAACACAAAGGACACTCCTATGACCTCCAAATGGACACAAAATGGACACAAAATGGACACAAATGGAGATACAACCATGGGGGTCATTCCTATGTGTTCAAAATAGACCTATATGCATGAGGAAATGAAAAGAAGAAGAGATTTATAACTCCCGGTAGATCGGATCGAAGAAAAGCCTTCCCGGAGCGACACCGACACGTAGAGATTCCAAAAGGACACGAACGAGCTCCGAATCCTCCCAAACTTGGGTAGCTTCCTCCTTGGCTAGAATGGAGAAGGAAAGAAGAAGATTTGGTGGTAAAATAGAAGGATTTGGTGGAGAAATTGCTAGGGATTGCTCTCTAGAAATTTGGGAAAGAACAAGAGAGAGAAAAATAGATGGATAATGACAAATGGGAAGCTCAACCCTATCCTTATTGTGGCTGGCCATAAAGGTGGTTTTGCCCTATTAAGAAAAGTCCAAAAGCCCCTATTAACCTATTCTATGAGTATTAGGAAAGGGCTAATTGGTTGGGGCTAAATTAGTCATTCTAAAGTCTCTAATCACACTAACCTTATCCATAATAATTAGTCTAACCTCTAACTAAAATATTTCTATAATGTGGACTAAAATTAATATCATGTGGGCCATGCCTAACTAGTGTGTGGGTCCCACTAGAGTCAAACTACCCCCGGGTTTCCGTTTCAAGCCAGATTGAGTTGAAATTCGAACCCGACTCAAATAACCCCAAAACAATATCATAAATAATAAAATAATATCAAAATAATTCAAAGAGGTCAAATGTAAAAATATCATTAGGCCAAAAATGACATTAAAATATCATAATCACATGGTTAGGCTCTAGGTCAAACAGTCTGTAGGGTTTCACTAGCAAAACGTCAAAATCACAAGTCATTGATTTAAATAATTTTAAAATGATTTAAAATTACCAAAAAATCATATCATGAATTAAATATCATTATTAAAATAATTATAAACACAAAATTTTAAAATTACCCTCATTTGGGAAACTGGGTGCTACACAACTTCCTTTGAATTATTCAATCGCCCTTAGAACCTCATATTCGTATTCAATCCCCTCTCTGTCTGCCATGCAATATAAAAGAACAGAACAATTATCGGAGGACCGGACTTTTACTTCACGTTACAGACTCGCATGTACAAAGAAAGCCTAGGGACGAAAATCGAGGTACAGCAGTCTAAGTACAATTATTTATTTTTGATTCTGGGGGGTGACGATAGAGGCTCGAGAAAGCGGCGGCCGCTCTGCCTTACTTCTTGGACAATCGGTATGCAGCCTTGGCTCGTGGAAGATCTGCTTGGCGTGGACGAAGAAATGCCCTTCTTGCTCTCCTCGTGTTGCTCTCCTGGCTTCTCTCTCTCTGTGGTTATCGAAAAGGGGGGAACTCTCTCCGTATATCTGTCTTTTTTTTTATTCTTTTGTTGCCGGGGGTCTGTGCAAAGAAATGATGCTGGCTATTTATAAGAGTGGGGGATGATCATTAGGGTTTGCTAATGATCATTTGTTTGGAATGTCGACGCTCCTTCAATCTATCTGAACCCTTGATCCTGATTATAATGAATCTAGGCCATTAATGCAGATAGCACCGAATCTTGTGAGCAATTAATGTTAACTGCTTTAAATCTTCATGATTGATTATACCAATGTCCGATTGCTCGCCACGTGTCCCATTGGCTTGATGATAAATGATATGCCCTGATCTCAGTAATTATGATGATGATGTCAAATATATTTGTTGGAATTCGGTTAAATTCTTGATTGATCCGATGCCACGTATTTTAATTGTGGGTCCTGCCAGAGCCGCATGGGATAGGCAAGACTTGAACCGCAGGGAGATAATTTTCATGAGCCGCATGGGACAGTGCTTTATTGAGCTGCAGTGGATGAACTCTCAATGAGCCGCATATGAATAATCTCTACGAGCCGCATAAGCTAGTGTTGTATTGAGCCGCAGGGACTGGGTTCTCGGTGGGCCGCATATGGCTGATTTCTGCTGGCCATATAGGTTGACTTCTTAGTGAGCCGCATGAAGCTGTTACCCATTTAAGCCGCATGAGACGTGCCACGTGGCAATCTAGGACTTCTGTCGGATCGGGTCAGAGATTTTCTTCTTTTCCCGAAGAGTCTGTCATTATGGCAGAACCATTATGACGCTTTATGTCAGAGCCGTCACGGTCGTCGAGTCGTGTCAGGGCATTAAATGAGGCCACTACTCAAATGGCCAGATGTAGGGAAGGATCCCAAGGGGGGATGTGGCGTCGATCGGGCCGCATAAACCGCATACACTCCCGAGCCGCATGAGACTGAGAGTCTTCTTTGAATCGCGTAAGGCAGCTCCTGTATGAACCGCATGGGCTTCTTTCCAGAGCCGCATGGACCATTACTCTGATATTTTCCATGCTTCTACAGGACCCCCTTCAAAGTTTTCAATTTACAAAATTAAAACACTTTGAATAAGAAGCATGGCCCCGTTCATGCCGCATAAGTGTCTCAGCCGCATAGACTCATCTGGCCGCATAGGCTCTTTGCCACGTGTCTTGACTACGTGTGCAAATCTTCATTAAATGCTCTTTATTCGTTTTGAATTAACGCCGTCTTTTGGGAGAGGATCCCAAGGGTCGGTTTTGCCTTGACCGAAGCGTTTTTGCCTTTATCTTTTGAAGCGGCACGTAATCCGAGGCGTAATCCGAGACGTTTGTTTGTTTTATGGGTCTCTTTCGCCTATAAATAAGAGACTTTTAGTCTCTTGGGGGTTTCTTTACCTTCTCTCTTTCACTCGACCTCTTCGTTGCAGACTTCCTCTTCATCCTCTCCTCTCAGCGATCGGCAATAGCTCCCAAGAAGACTACTGCTGCTACGGGCAAGAAGGCCGCGTCATCTTCTGCGGTCGCGAAGGGCAAGAAAGCCGCGTCTTCATCGACTACGGCGGCGAACGTGGCGGCTCCTCCGATGACTAGCGTGCCTGTCTTTCACTCCGACGTTCATCCGCCCATTGCTGGTAGGGCCATTAATATGAACTGCCATGGCTACGCCGTATATTTTATGCGCGAGCCTATATTCCCAAGTATTCCGTACATACGACTCATATTTGGACCGCATGGGATCTGACCCTGGCCTGAGCCGCATGAAGGTTGTTTGCATAACTACTTCATCATCAGGGCCGCATAAGCCCATCTGGACCGTATGAGTTTTTTTTTCTCAGACCCTGCCGCTTAAGCACATTTCAAACTGAACCGCATAAGCTCATCCTCGCTGAACCGCATAAGCACCTCCTCGCGGGGCCGCATAAGCGTTTTCGAGCCGAATAAACTTATTCAAATCGGACCATATTCGCATACACTCCCTTCGAACCGCATAAGCTCCTTCACACTGAGCCGCATGAGTTCCTTTCGAGCGAAACCGCATAAGCTTATTCGCACTGGTCCGTGTGGGCTCTTTCAAACTGAGCCGCATAAGCTCATTTGAACTGATCTGTATAAACCTTTTTAAATCGAGCAGCATGAGGCTATACTGAGCCGCATAAGCATCATGTAGTTTTGTGTTTCTACTATCTTTTTGACTTGTTTCTTTTGCCTTTTCTTCATTGAATCTGCCAGTGAATCCTGCGGGGGAACTTATGGTAAGCTCGCGTCAGTTTGCCTCGGGCGTACATCGGGATGACTTAGTTCGTCAAGTGTCCGAACAGCTACTTGTTGACGAACCTTTGGAGCGACTAAATGCTATCAGGGTTCAATCTTTTCAATTCCTTGGTGACATGATAAGCTCCGGGCAGTCTGATGGGAAGTATCTGAAACCGGTCTTCCTCTTTGGGGATGCGTTGGTCGTAGAGAACTCCTGAGTGATGGATGTTTCCGAGAGTTGGGATTTTGACCTGGACGGGATGCCAATTCACATCCCTATTATGAAGCGCCATTTTCCTTTTGAGTGGTTCAATATGATCGTTCTGGAAAGACAGATGCCGGACACCCTCACTCCAACCCGACCGGGGATGTTTGTGGGTGACATCCGTTATAACAGAGCCACTGGGTCAGTGCGCGCGGTCAAAGATCCGGCCAGTCGGTCCGTGATGGGGTTAGTTCCGGGTACCTTCATCAACACCCCCGGTCCTAATTTTTCATTCTCCCAGGCTGATACCTTCCTAAGTCAGCTTGCTCGTAAAGGGTCCTATCCTGTTGGCAGGTTGGTATTGCCGAGCTGGTTACACCCCATTCCCCCGTGGGCTAATCTGACCTCATGGATTCTACGGAAGTACGAAGAATTTTTGTGGGGAGTCAACCTTTATGACGCTATCCGGGGCACCAGCCACGGGTTGCCCATTAATAAGCCACTATTCATAGCCCTTCTGGAGATGTACAATCATCGGACGGGGACCTTTTTTACCCCTATCGGGGAATTGGGACTCGCTCTTTACGAGATGTATGCTGTCTCCAAGCTCCCCTGGGGGATGAACCCTTCGAGGTGTACACTCCGACGAATGAGGAGCTCCAAGATTTGGATCGACGATTCCCCGGTTTCGTCGCTGTGTATCAAGAACTATTGTGCCATCATAGCACCAGTCACCGAACGACTATCCAGAAAAACGACAGCTCGGAAGGGGACTCTCCCCATACTAAATCTTGTGTCTCGTACCTCTTCAAATTCAGTGCGGCTGGCCGGGTTACTTCTCGAGACCGTCTGACTCCTAGGGAAGTAGAGGACTTGATGTCGACCGCTAGGAGGTCGAGGTCTAAAAGTGACCAGTTCGGGAGCCAGATTGATTCCTTCAGCTACTTTTGTTATGGTACCCGGCGGCTGTCAGAAAGGCACTCTTGGCCGGGTTTCTAATGGTATGGTTGCGCAACTGCATGGTCTCAGGAGGGGCAGATTCTATTGAGAGGATCAGTCGCCACTTTATTCTTCCTGCCGTGAAGTTGGCCTTTGGGGTCAGGCTGGCTCTTCTTCCTGCCATGGTGTGCAGTATTCAGCATGGTCTTCGCGCCTTCTCGTCCAAGGTCATTGCTCGTGACGTGGCAATGGACTTTGAACGTGTAGAATTGCCTTATCATTACTTACTGGGATGGCTGTTGCTGCATTATCAGTCCTTGATGAGACCTGGAACGGGAGATGGCGTTACAGATGATGACGTATTTCTTTTCAAGTATCACCATCAGCCTTGGGAATGTAGTATCATGCTGGCGTGTCGGAGGATGCTGGCGAGAGTGGACGGGTATAATTTCTTCGTGTCCATTTCTTGTTTCACTGATCAAGAGGTGAGAAGTGTTCATGTTGATGGGGTTGGACCTCCTCACTTCTTGCCTGAAAAGATGCGTTTCTGGCTGCGTAACATTCGCCCGGCACATCTAGTTTATCGGAATCACAACACTGTGTATTTGGAGCCCTACTTGCCTAGTAGGTTTGCCCGTCAATTTGGGTATAGTCAACTATTCCTCGGGCGCCCCAGTTCTCACCTGGGATTTGAAGGTAGCATTCTTGACGGTATTAGGGCATGGAGCTACTATGACACCTTTCATACTCAGACTAGCTTCTTGGTCCCTGCCGCAAACGTGATAGGGGAAATCCTGCATATGGCGGCCCTATATCATGTTACGGCGAATCCTCCTCCCCTCGATTTTGACTCGAGGACTAGCTTCACTGTGGGCACTCGCCTGGCGGAGAAGGCTACGACGTCGAGGGCAGAGAAGAAAGGGACGAATAGAGTTCCTTCGCCCGATTCCGAGTCCTTCGACATAATTGAGGAAGACAACGAGCGGGACGACGAGGACTCCCTTTCTTCGGGTGACGAGACAATGGCGGGTCAGCCTCCCGTCATGGCAGGTGAGATGATGACGGATCAACCGTCGGCTGTATTTGATAAAGCAGTGGACCAGCTACCATCTGTGTCGGAGGTGGTACGGGTAGAACTACCGCCCGTCACGCCTGGTCCCTCACGTAAGCGAGGCAGGCGTGAGTCTAATGGCGGAGGGGTAACTTTTTCTGTAAAGAGAGCGGCGGTCGGTCCCCGTAGACTGCTTATCACGAGAAGGGTGAGGATGCAGACGGTATTCCAGAGGTAAGTCGGAGCCTTCTCTTTGCTGTAGTTTTCTTCTTTTCCGAAGATATGACTTAATTACTTCTCTTTGTAGATGTCTGGTGAACCGTCCTTTCCTGAACCGTTTATTTCCCCTGGAGCTGATCCGGCCCTTGCTGCTTTGATTAGCGGCGTGTGTGCCGCGGTCCTTTCTGCGGGTGCTCTCTCAGCGGTGGTTGGAAGCTCCCAGGTTGCTGAAACCTCGGCCCGGGGTGACGAAGGTTTCCTTGGACCCGTCCCTGAAATCGCTGATCTTCAGCAATGCGATGCCGATCTCGGTGCGCCCCCTCCCGAGGATGCAAGGACAGAGGAGTCTATTGTACCTGACTCGGAGGCTGTTGGTGAAGGGGCTATGGTGGATGCAGGCGAACCTCGGCCTTCACACTCCTCCACTGGTAAGATAAGCCAGATATTGACTAGTGAGGGGGCTTATTTGCTCTATCAACATATTCTCCGGGTCAAATCGATTCATGGTTGCCTTGGCCCTGCAGGTCCTGACCCTTTACTTCCCACCGTGGATGTTCTTGGGGAAGGCTCGGCCTGTCGTGATATTGGAGAAAGGAGCGTTCCCTCTTCTTTGCCGTCCCATGTCGAAGGGCCTCCTGCCAGCTCCAGGCCGACGGGAATGGGGTTGGCGATGGTCTTCGCCTCATCCTCCGCAGATTATATGGCTCCGGAGACTGACCTCTCGACCCTGCCGAGTATTCAAATTTTGCAGGCTGCCGAAGAGGAGTTGGCCGCTGTTCAAGCGTCCTTCCGTGCGGAGCTGGTTTCTCTTATGGCAGGAGCGGCAGATTCTGTTGCGTCTTCTTCGGTGCTGCCAGCCACACTCCCGTTGACACCGGCCTCCACGGAGACTCTGGACGAGGTGACGCAGGACGTGGTCGACAGCTTCTATCGTCATTTGAAAAGGGGCGTAGACGCTGCCATGGAGCGGGGGACCCCATTTTCTCTATCTCTCCAGTGTGCCCGGGGTCAGATTGCAACCTTGAAGTCCCTTCCTGGCGGGGTGGGATTGGCTGCACTGCTGGAACCTAAGCTGACAGAAGCTGATCAGCTTGTGACCCAACTACTGGCGATACGACAGGCGGGCTTGCCTGCTGCGATCGAGCGGGAGCGGGGCTTCCTTCTTGCTGCTCGGGATAGGATTAAGCTAGCCCGAGATGCGGCTGGGCCAGTTGTACGGGGAGACCTTGATAAGTTCTCTGCTTTGTATGACCAGCTGGGTCGTAGGAGTCAGGCTTGCCGTGCTCGGGAAGAGTCTGCTTCTCGTGGAATCGCTGACACGAAGGAGCGTATTCTTGGACTTCAGCGGGAATTAGCCTTCTTAAAGTCAGAGTTGGAGACTGCTCAGACGGAGCAAGCGTCAATCGTTCGGGAGGCCGAGAAGGTTTCCCGATCTTCTGATAACCTGGAGCGGGCCTTTAAGAAATTTGAGGATAACTGGCAGGCTCACGCTCACCTGGAGGACGAGGCGGTGCTGACCCACGAGGCGGAGCGTCAAGCCTCCCAGAGGTTCGAACGGTCGGTTGTTTTGATGACGGACCGTCTCAGGGTGTTATGTGCCCCAGAGCAGTGATCAGCTGTCTATTTTCTTTGCTTTCTTTCTTTTTTTTGTAAGGGATGTGATCCCAAATGAAGTAGTATGTTGAATTTTGAATAAATGAGCATGTTTCAACTCATCATCTCTTTCTTGTACTTGTGGCATCTGTGAAATTGGACTTGCTGGAGGATTATTTGTGGACCTGTTATCCTAGGCGTACCTTGGTTTTAGGTACGGATAACAAGTTTGGACAGGATGTCTGGAACAGCCGTGGCGAAGTGGTCATGGATGTTCTCGGTGCTAGGAAAAAAGAATATCGTAGAGCAGCTGGGCTCTCGGGGCATGGTGGGGTGGTGGATTTATGCTAAGAAGCTTAGCAAAGGAATATTTATGGACCTATTATCCTTGGCGTACCCTGGTTCGGGATACAGCTAATAGGGCAAAAGAAAAACCAACATATTTGCTCAGAGGTTATGAGGACATGGCAAGCATGAGGGTTTTACCGTGGAATCTTCCTGCTCAGAGGTAATGAGGACATGGCAGGAAAGGTTTCACGGAAGATATTCGTGGTCAACAGCGGACATTTGTGGACCTATTATCCTTGTCGTACTCCGGTTGTGGGTACAGATAATAGGTCGAAAGGAGAACATACTTGTTCAGAGGTAATGTGGACATGGCAAGCATGAAGGTTTCTTCGACGGAGCCTTCCCACTCAGAGGTAATGACGACATGGCAGGAGTGGGCTCAATGAAGAGGGGGTACATAGAACGACTCAGAGGTAGGAGAACGTGAAAGTTCTATGTGAGGGGGCGGTTTGTTTTTGGTGGAAGTGAAAACGACTCAGAGGTAATAAGGACATGGCCATTTTTTTCGGAAATTTGTGGATCGATTACCCTTTTTGTGCACTGGGAGCGCGGGTAGTGGATCATGAGGGAGGATCTCTTCCAGGAAGAAAGTTCAGAGGTATAATCGTACGTGACTTACTATCTGAAAGAGTGACCAGAATGTGAGTTCAGAAGCACCATCGGGTACATAACTCGATAATCTGAAATGTTGTGGATGTGAGTTCAGTGGTACCAGCGAGTACATGACTCGATAATCTGGAATGTGTTGAAGATGCGAGTTCAGCGGCACCAGCAGGTACATGACTCGATAATCTGGAATATTGTGGGTGTGAGTTCAGCGGCACCAGCGGGTACATGACTCAGTGATCTGGGAAATTTGGAGGCGGAATGTGAGTTCAGCGGCACCGGGGGGTACATAACTCACCAATCTGGGAAATTTGGAGGTAGAATGTGAGTTCAGCGGTACCATAGGATACATAACTCAATCATCGGGGATTTTTTTTTAGTTCAAAGATAACCCTTTATTGATGAAGTAAGGTATCTTTTCTAGGGGGATTACATCATCAGCGGAGGGAACATCAGTGTGGGCAGCCACGTACTTGGCTAACTCCGGTTCCTCTTCGGCTACCCCCTGTGTAAATGAAGACTGAGAGGACACCCTGGGCAGCTTGATTGTCAGAGGTTCAGCTGAGGGAGCAGAGGGTAGAGTTGTTGGCAGACTAGCGACCCCCAGTTTGGCACTTGATGTGGAGCGAGGCATGGCTGGTTCGCTAGAAGTGTCAGACCTCGCATCGGGGTGACGACCCTTCCTGGGAAGGCGTATCGTCACGGGCCTATCCGAGGGGTTGAGCTTCCTTGCTTGTGGTTGGCTGACTCTTGGTAGCCTGATTGTCAGTGGCTCAGTTGTGGGTCTCGGCACTTGGCCAGACCTTGGCAGCCGGATTATCATTTGTTCCTCCTGCGCTGAGAGGCTAATTGCGTCCTTCCGCAGAGTGGCGGTAAGGGGTGCAGACTTGCCCGGCTTGCGAGCTTGGAGGTGGATCGTCAGGGGTCCTTCCGATCCCGTAGCTATTTCGGTATGAGTTTGTGCGTCTCCTTCATCAAGGTGCCTCTTCGAATTTTTGTATAAGCAGGAGTCCGAGTAGTAAGATTCGACCCCTTTGAAGGGATCGATATCAGCAAATTCTGTCTTCACGAAGCCGTGTTTGTCGACGTATTTAAAGCACTGGTGTAGCGTGGAAGGCACGATCATATAATCGTGTATCCATGGGCGCTCCAAGAGGATATTGTAAGAAGTGTCTGCATCTATGATGTAGTAGGTGACTTCGGATTGGAGGTCGCCAATTTGACACTTCAGACGAATCTTCCCAATAGGGTAGCTCATGTCCGAATTGAAACCGCTGATGGCGGTGCTTGTAGGTGTCAGGCGATGTATTGGGATGCAGAGATGATGTAGCAGATCCTTCGGGATGATGCTTATGGAGGACCCAGGATCAATGTGCATCCGGTCCACCTTTACATCGCCGATGTATCCAGTATAGTATAACGGACGATCGTGCAGGTTGGTTTTGATGAGCATATCCTGCAGGGTGAAGATGATATTGGGTATCGCTCCTGTACACGCGCTGTCTTGGAGATCTGCGGGCTGATTGTCTCCCGTGAGGTTGGCCTCAGCCAAGTATGCGTCGGCATTTTGGAGTGCTTCGCTCAAGGCCGCACGGACATCCTTCGAGAGCCTTAGGAGTTCAAATAAGGAAAATTTGGCCAGTGTATTGGCCAATTGTGCCAAGATATCGAAGTTGTAGGGCCTCTCCAGCCCCTGAGGTGTCTCCTTTCGGAGGGATTTGTCGAAGCGAGTCTCCTTCGGCCTAGGCTTGTCGGTCGTCGAAGGCTGAGCCGGTCCCGGAGCATCAGTGGTAGTGGGCGGATGATCATCCGTTGAGTTCTCAGCCACGGGCTGAGATTGTGCTCCAGATCGAGTAACAACGGCCGTGACTTCTTCTTTATCTGCCGAGGCGGTGCGGCATGATCTGAATTTTCCACTTCTCTTCTTGTGAATGGGAGGCGTTGTGGACTGAGTCACCTCGTGAACCAGTTTCGGATGGACCAACATAATTTCTCCTCGCGATGTAGTGAGAGGTACTAGACCGGCAGCTTGATCTCGAGCGGGCGGAAGATTAGCAATTTCCATCGTTGCCAGAGGGATGGGTATAACACCGTCTTGAGTCTCTGTTGGAAGGAAGCTGCCGAATTACACGGACACCATGTTGGCTGCTACGGTTACCTCGTCGAAATCGATGGCTAGAGCGTTCGAATCGATGAGGTTTTGGATGTACCGTTTTAGTTGGTAGCAGTCGTGTGTAGCATGGTGGACGTAGCGATGGTAATGGCAGAACTTTAGGTTCTCCAAGTCAGCCGGCGGAGGCTCCCGTCTTGGTGGAGGGAGCTGGATTCTATCTCCTTGTATGAGCATGTCCAAGATAGGCTTAACGTGGCTGTCTTCAAAAGAGTAAGTAATTTGAGGCCATTGTTTGTCTGCTGGTTGTGACTCGGGCTTCTGGGCCACATCGGCCACCATAGCCTGCTTGCCTCTGTTGTCCCGATTGTTGGAGGGGCTACCCCCATTGTCGGTGTTGGTGCTGGGACGCTTGCCCTTGTTCTCTCCATCCGAGATATGCAACCCCAGTTGGCGAGCCTTCCTTAATCGTTCTTCGGCACTTGTAGCACTGATGATAAAAGCCTTCCAGTCCTTGAATTGACTTTTGCCCATCCAGAGACTAATTGTTGGGAGCAGTCTCTTTTGGCAGATTTCAATCAAGGAAGAATCCGGATTGTCGGATGGTAACTTCATTGCGGTTTGACGAAATCGCTCAATATAATTCCTCGTCAGCTCTTTCTCTCCTTGGACGACGTCCATGAAGGTAGACATCGTGACTTCCTGGCCTACCTCGTAGAACCTCTCCAAGAACAAGCGTTTGAAGCCAGCGAAGGAGTGGATGCAATTGTCCGGCAGGTTGTGGTACCAGTCAAAGGTGACTCCTTCCAATGCCCCGATGAATAACCGCGTGAGGATAGCGTCATCATGAGGCAGATGGTCGGTGGTGACCTCGAAGTAGGTGATGTACCGACTTGCTGAGGTCTTGCCATCATAAGGGTTGATATTGAACGGCTTATATCTTGGTGGGAATGGAACATCCCTCCATTCAGCAGGATATGGTTGTCGTATTCTGAAGTCTTGAGAGTTTTCTCGGGCGTGGAACATGGCTCGGAGCTCTTGAACTTCTTTCCTTACTTCTCGGGTCTCATCTGTCGCAGTAGGAGCCATTACTTCGGGAGGATTATTGCCCGGGTTTGGTGCTGCTGAATTTGAATCTATAATGTTTGTGGGACCCATGCTTGTTTGGCCAGGTGTCACCCCTTGCAGATTAGGAAGAGCCGCTTTGATCTCATCTACAGACTTGACCAAGGCGTGCAGTATGGCCTCCAAAGTGTCGATGCGTTGGCGATCACTGGAACCACCTTGATTGTTGTCCGTCATGAATACCGTCCTTACGTGAGGAGTGACGGAAGGGACGGTGGAGGGTGTGCCCTCTGAGTCATACCCGTGCATCGAGAAATCATCGGGGTAGGTAGGAATATTCTCTTCGGGTTCGGACTCGGAAGGAACATTACCCCCAGCTTCGGAGCTTGCTTCATCTTGAGAGTCATGGATGTCATCGGGGACGTCGGCATCTGTTGTACCTGACGGAAGGGTTGTTTCCCCGGGCTCATCTCCCTGAAACATCGGATTGTCGTAGATGTTCGGAGGAGTGCTACCCCCAGCTCCCTCGACCCTCAGCGGTGCGGACGATGAATCTCCTATTGCAGCAGATTTTGTCTTCGAACGGGTGTGTTGGTATACTCCGGTGGAGGGCAACCGTTTAGCCGACAATTTCTTAGCTGTAGTGGTTGATATTTTCGGACTGGAGATGCTTGTCTTCTTCTCTCTCCCCTCGGCGGAGATTTTCTGCGCGGAATTGTAGGAGACAACAGGAGGTGCCTCGTCCTCCGAGCTCGGATGCTGTAATCTTTGGAAGACGGACGGCCGGTCTTCCGTCACTGCCGTGTTGTTGAAGCAGCAGTTGACGATGATCTGGGTGCAGTAACGTCCATGTGAGGACTCTTTGCACGCCGAGGCCCCTTCTCTTTCCTTGTGTTTGTGGAGGATAGCCTCACGCAGGTCAGAGGAACCACTTTGTCCGTTTGCCGCTGGGGACTGGACTCGAGCGGCCCTATACAACTTCCCATCAGACGCCCGTGTGATAATCAACGGGACGCCCCGATAGTTAGAGATTGGGATAGCTGCCTGGGAAGGATCCCAAGGGTCGTCGAGTCGTGTCAGGGCATTAAATGAGGCCACTACTCAAATGGCCAGCTGTAGGGAAGGATCCCAAGGGGGGATGTGGCGTCGATCGGGCCGCATAAACCGCATACACTCCCGAGCCGCATGAGACTGAGAGTCTTCTTTGAATCGCGTAAGGCAGCTCCTGTATGAGCCGCATGGGCTTCTTCCCAGAGCCGCATGGACCATTACTCTGATATTTTCCATACTTCTACACTCTCCCTTGAACTCTTTATTATTTTTCGCTCTTCATATGATTCACCTATGTGGATTGATATATATAAATGTCTCTGGGATCTCATCCGCAACTACCTTGACAACTCCCTTTGAATTATTCAATCGCCCTTGGAACCTCATATTCGCATTCGACCTTGAACTCTATATTGTTTTTCGCCCTTACTTATTTCAGGAAAATAAACACTTGTATTTGAGGGAAGATAGACACAGAATGTTCCTCTTAGCTCGCTATACCACATATGGCCATGAAAGTTATATATACATAATCGTTTTCCATCTATCCGAAATCGGAGAACTATCTTCTAACTTGATTCATATCTATCGTATCTAATTCTCCATACATCTTGTACTGTTCTTTTATAATCAAAGGTCAAGTACGACAACGCGACCTAAAATTTTTCACTCTATTAATCATAGGATCGTGACTTAGTTTAATTTTGAGGAAGAAAATTTTTGAAATGTATAGATGGTAAGCCCTCGAATTTTAAGTTTTACTGGGATTACCGATTTATTAGGATAAGTTAGTTTCTACTCGGATGACGAGTTAGTGCCTCATAAACACCCATTTTATTTTAAATCATTTAGTGTCCTCTACCGTGACATTGATATTAAGAGCATAATACTAGCTGTTACCTTCCAACAAATTCTATGTGCAAGACCTAGATGGGTTCACCTTCTGTAGGATTGTTGAGCACCTCTAGAAGGGGGTGAATAGAGTGTGTGTGTGTGCAACAGAAAATAATCACCAATTAAAAACTTAAGTAATAACTATGGCAGTAAATATGAGACATTAAATAAATGCAGCAAGAGATAGAGAGATCAAACTCAGTGACACAGGATGTATACTGGTGTCCCTCTGAGAGGACTAATCCAGTCTCGAGTACTCTTGCTCGATGTTAATCTACTATGGCACAAGCTAAATGAGAGCTTGCAGTCTCTTACAATACCATGCTTGGTGACAAGTGCACGACCAACTTTACAACACCGTGCTTGGTGACGAGCGCACGACCGGCTCCACAATAAGGATAGTTGCTGAACTTGGAACGACCTCTTTACAACTCTTGGACACCAAAAGACTCTAAATCAACGTAGATATTACTGGCTTTTGGCTAAGAGATGTATAGGTGTGATTTGAAAGCTTTAGAAAGTTTGAAAACACTTGGTGAGTAGAGAAGAGAAGATGAAGAATGAATGAGTGATTAGAAATGAAAAATTCTCTTCTTTTTGTAGGTGTTTTCTGGGACCGAACTCGGGCAGAGTTCTGGCAGAGTTCTGATGCAAATATTTCGTATATAAATGTTACATGCAGATTTGGAGGCAACTGATATTTGAATTCAAACTGACCGAACTCGGGCAGAGTTCGGACCGAACTCGGGCGAACTCGGTTGTGAGTTCTTGCATGGGAAATTTTGAAATATTTGTCAAAAAACAGTTTGCGAAAATAATTTGGAATATTTTGTAAAATTGAAAATGGAAATGGGTAGGCTGTTTAGAAATATGGATTGGGATAAACCTAAGCCACTATTACCTAGTCGATTTTACAATATAAGTCCTAGACTCAATAAAAATAAAATACAGAATAAAATGTACAACCACTCAAACTAAATCCCATTGAAATTCATCTTCAGATTGATAATATCTATGCTTGTTGATGCAGTACATCGCCCGTTGATATTGATTTCATATACCCTGAAATGATTAGTAGCAGTTTGTATATTTTGTGTATTGACTTAAGTGCATGTTGATTATCAAAATCGGGTGTGACCATGGAATGGGCCAACAATCTCCACTATTTTGATAATTGACAAACTTGAGTCTATACCAAAATATATCTTAAAAAATAGAACAAACAAAATACTTGAGATGACTGGTTTTGTGGTTTTGTTTTGTTTTGGTCGGTTATGTATAGCTCTTCTCCCCTTTTGTCAATATAAAAATGACTTTGGCTCCCCCGTAATATGTGAAGCCAACAATAAAAACAAAAGACAAAGTGAAGCTAAAGAGATACATGAACACAGCATAAACAACTAATATGGAAAGAAAGTGCTGAAATATAGTACTGAAAATGTCTCACTAATAGTGCAAAGTACAATCATGAAATACTAAATATGTCTAACTAAGAAGATTAGACATAAAAAAACTACATCATAGCATAAGATGATCGACTAACATCCTATCAACTATCCATCAGCTGAGTCCGCGTCACATAGTGGGGTCATCACCGCCAGGAGCATCAGAAGGAAAATAAGCTGCAGTAGAATCAAAGTAAGGAAATGATGCCTCATCTTCGAACCTAGGACCAGTGAAGCCTGGGTGAGATATGATAGTGACCGGACGAACGGGATCCTGAGAGAGACTCCAGTATAGATCCGCAATCCCGTTCCGCAACACCGGAGCCTGATAGATGTGGCGAAACTCCGAGTCAAGATAGGTTTGATGACGTTGCGCAGAAAGAGCAACAAAGTCATCAAATCTCTGATAGAATCCTGGATCAAATCCTGGAGCAGGAGCAGCATTATGAGGAGGAACCTCAGCACCGACATCTGGATCAGGCTGAGCTCCAGGTGGCAGAGGTGGAGCAGGATATCTAAGAGATCTGGTAAGCTCGACGGGAGTGGAGGAGTATGCACAGGTTTGAAGATCAATATCAAACCTACGGAAGATAGAGGCCAGGTGCATAGAATACACCCGGTTGCGTCCTGCATTTCTGCAGTTCAGCATCCAGGCCATCATAGTTTTGGGAATAGAAAAAGGAATACCAAAGTGAATATGGTACATAGCAGAGAGTTCTAAGAAAGTAATCTCGTCAGTAGATCCTTTCTTAGGAAGGAGAACAGAGAAAATAAAGCGATGGAGTTCATAAAATTTTTGATTCAGATGTTTTAAAAAACTCTGCGAGGAAGAGGGTTTGGATGACAAATCAATTCCTTGAAGGAGACAAGGGTGACATCCTCTGGAAATTGGACATGATGAATATCTACCAGAGCTTCACCAACATCAGGAACATGAAAGTATTCACTGATGTCGGTGGCACTAAACTCTAATTCTTGTCCAGCAATGCAAGAATAAAAGTTGCCATTTGGTTTTACTTGTAGGTTGTAGTAAAACATACAAACTGCATTATCAAAAATATTTTCAGCTACTTCGAAAAAATCTCGGTAGCCTAGATGGTCGAAGGTAGGAGCATACTAAAAAAAAATTGTAAAGATAACGAAAGCTCCAAAACAAATTTTACGACCGGAGAAGGAGTCAAACCATAGGTCAGAGAATTCTTTGTCAGAAAACAAAATGGAATCATAATTCTTTGATCCTACTGGTCGTGTTGGACTAAAGAGACTAGCTGGAGTATAATCAGATGAAGAGGATCCAGCTTGGTCAGTTGATCCCCTCTGACGCTTAGGAGCAAGAAAAAAAGGAAAGGAAGTAAAATACCTTTAGAAAGAAGGAAGGGAAGGAAGTTGGGTAGCCCACCGGATCTCCTAGAACACTTGCCAAGAGGGAGTAGGAAGGTGTTTTTAGGAGGAAGGAGATGAATTCTCGTTTTGGTGAGTAAAAAAGAAGAAAGAAAGAGGGGGTTTAAATAGGGGTTAGGGCCGGCTATTTAGTTCTGGAGGTAGATACAGTGTCGACCGAACTCGGCCCGAACTCGGTCAAAGTTTGGTCCGAGTTCGGCTACTTGCATTTTCGAGGCCATAAATGCAGTTTTGGTAGTTGAAATTAAACTTTATGACTTTGACTCCTATATTTAGTAACATGTATTACTTTGGGTTAGCTATAGGGGTACTGTCCCAGCTAACGGAGGTTCACCGGGGAACTCTTAAATACCGCGTCGCTTCGACCGTAGTCGTGGTGACAGACAGACCCTTTTTAGGCTTGTGCTCCAAAATAATTTCTGTTAACTAAATTTTAAAGTTTTAAGTCATAAAATTAAATTTAATTACCTTACTACATTATGAATCTGAAAATTTAAGTCAACCGAGCTCTCTCCTCATTATGTTAAATCGATCTTTAGCCAATGGTTTTGTGAATATGTCTGCTAGTTGATGATCTGTGTCAATGAACTCTAAGCAGATATCCTCGTGTTACTGATGATCACGTAAAAAGTGATGACGTATCTCAATGTGTTTTGTGCGTGAGTGACAAATAGTATTCTTAGTCAAATTAATGGTGCTAGTGTTGTCACAATAAATAAGAATCTTAGTGTAGTGCAGATTGTAGTCTTCTAGGATTTGCTTCATCCATAAAATCTGAGCACAGCAACGACCTGCGGGGATATACTCAGCCTCAGTAGTTGATAATGCTACGAAATTTTGCTTCTTGCTAAACCAAGAGACTAAGGCCTTTCCTAGGAAATGACACGTGCCGCTGGTACTTTTACGGTCTACTGTGCATCCTGTAAAATCCGCATCCGAGTAACCTACCAGGTCAAAGGATTTTGTTTTAGGATACCATAAGCCGACTGTAGAAGTTCCTTTAAGGTATCGGAAGATACGCTTAACAGCACTTAGATGTGATTCCTTATGATTTGCCTGATAACGTGCACAGATGCAAACACTGAACATAATATCAGGGCGACTATCAGTTAAATATAATAAACTATCAATCATACCTCGATACTTACGCTGGTCGACAGGTTTGCCACTTTCATCAGAATCAAGCTTTGTGGATGTAGCTATTGGAGTCCCGATTGGCTTTACGTTTTCGAAGTCGTACTTTTTCAGTATGTCCTTCGTGTACTAAGCTTGGTTGATGGATGTTCCTTTTGAGTGTTGTTTGATCTGAAGTCATAGAAAGAAGTTTAGCTCTCCCATCATACTCATCTCAAATTCACTCTGCATATACTTAGCAAAATCTTGTCAAAGTTTTTCGTTAGTAGAACCGAATATTATGTCATTTACATAAATTTACACAAGGAGAATATCATCATTCAAAGATTTGATAAACAAGGTAGTATCAACTTTTCCTTTTGAAAAACCATTATCAAGTAAGAAGGCACTTAGGCGTTCTTACCAAGCACGAGGTGCTTGTTTGAGTCCATAGAGTGCTTTCTTAAGCTTGAAGACGTGATCAGGTTTTTGAAAATCTTCAAAACCAGGGGGTTGTTTCACAAAAACTTCCTCTTTTAAAAATCTGTTCAAAAATGCACTTTTCACGTCCATTTGAAATAATTTAAAATTATTAAAATATGCAAATGCACAAAATATGCGGATGGCTTCTAGTCTAGCAACAGGAGCATAAGTCTCATCATAATCAATTCCTTCTTCTTGATTATAACCTTGTGCCACTAGACGTGCTTTGTTCCGTAAAACTTGTCCATCTTCACTAAGTTTATTTTGGAACACCCATTTGGTACCAATTATTGATTGACCAATAGGTTTAGGAACGAGTTCCCAAACTTGGTTTCTCTTAAATTGATTTAGTTCCTCTTGCATGGAATCAATCCAAAACACATCAAAAAAAGCATCATCTATATTCTTAGGTTCTATTTGAGAAATAAATGCTACATTTGATGCTATTTCAGAATCCTTAAGAGAGGAGCGTATACTTACACCTTTAGATACATCACCTATAATAAGTGTCTCTGGATGATCTGGTAAGATTTTTAATGAATCAACCTTTTGGGTCAGATCTTCCACAGGACTCTTCTCAGTTTTTGCATGTGCATCTTCATCATCACTGTCGCTAGATCTGTGACTATTTAGCTCATCAAAAGTAACATTAATAGATTATTCAACAATCATAGATCTTTTATTAAAAATTCTATATCCCTTACTCTTAGCAGCATATCCGAGAAATATTCCTTCATCTGCTTTAGAGTCGAACTTTCCAAAGTTATCCTTGGTGTTCAGGATAAAACAACGACATCCAAAAACTTTAAAAATAAGAAATGTTTGGAATCCTTCCAAACCAAAGCTCATATGGTATTTTCTTCGAGATAGGTCGAATTAACACCCTATTAAGAACATGACAGGCTGTACTAACAGCTTCTGTCCAAAAATACTTAGGAAGATTATGCTGATTTAGCATGACTCTAGCCATTTCGCTTAGAGTACGATTCTTCCGCTCGACAACACCATTCTGTTGGAGAGTTCTAGGACAAAAAAATTCGTGGTAATATCCACTATTATCACAAAACTTTTTAAAATCAGAATTTACGAATTTGCCACCATGATCACTTCAGATACGAGTAATCATAAAGCCTTTTTTGTTTTGTACCTTTTTGCAAAATATTTGAAATTCAAAAATAGCATCACTTTTGTTTGATAAAAAGTAAACCCAAGTAAAGCGAGAGAAATTATCAATAATAACAAAATCGTAGAGCTTACCGCCAAGACTAGCGACTCTACTAGGACCAAATAAATCCATATGAATCAACTGCAAAGGTCTAGAAGTACTTACAACGTTGATGGATTTAAATGTGGACCTATGTGCTTTGTTCTTTTCACAGTCAGCACATACCATATCTCTCTTGAATAGAATCCCGGGGAGTCTTTTTACCAACTTCTTAGTATTGAGTCGTGAGATAGTATCCATATTTGCATGTCCTAGTCTCATGTGCCATAGCCAGCTTTCATCTAGATTAGCTACTAGGCATCTACCTACATTATTAGTAATCTCCAAAAAGAAAACATAATTGTTGTCTTCTCTAATCCCTTTATATACGGGATCACCAGATGACATATCATATATGGTACATTTATCTTTCACAAAATTGATACCATAACCATTATCAGCCAAATGACTTATGCTTAGTAGGTTATGTTTCAATTCTGTTACTAAACAAATATCCTTTTTTACTGGATAAGGAGAATCACCTACAGTACCATTACCAACAATATCACCTCTCAGATTATTTCCGAAGGAGACGTATCCTTCTTTCTTCATCGATAGCGTAGCGAACAAAGATGCATTAGCAGTCATGTGCCGCGAACATCCGCTATCGAGGATCCATTTACTTTTAGCATGAGAGGGTTGAGGGTCCACCTACAAGACAAGTAGATGAATCATTTGGTACCCATTTACTGAAGGGTCCATTCTGATTAGTTTTAGGTCTCCAGAATAAAGTGTGATTGTCAACATGTTTCCTTGCCAAGCAATACTGTGATATGTGTCCGTATGTACCACAATAAGTACAAGTTAGTTTAGAACCAGATGTGGTTAAAACTGTGTTTACATGCTTGTTTGGTTTCTTGGAGGTACCTATAAGTGAAAGCATGATGATAGTCGTGATTCTTCTGCGCTTTCTTATTTTTAGTTCTCTTAGGTGTATGCTTAGCATTAGGACTAAACTTAGGCTGTGCACAGGTATTGCCTGTTTGCCTAACTTGATTTCTAACTTTTTAGAAATCGTAATAGACTCTTCATATCTAGCAGTCATATCTGAGAGTCTTTGTTCTGTAACTAAGTGCTTCTTCTTCTCTATGTCATACAATTCTTGCATCTTGACATAGTCTCTTTCTTTCTTTTCAATCTTGAGGATAGCCTCATGATAGTCTACTTTGAGTTTGGCTATCTTTTTCGTATTACCGGTAGTAGACGTCTCTTTAATATCTCCAATAAGAATGGACAGTCTAGCTATCAAGGTTGTGTATGCCTTAATCTCTTTTCGAGATTTCTTATACTTGTCAAGCACAGTTTTGTGATCTTCAAGTAATTCGCTAAAGGCATTTTCTAATTCATCGAAAGTAAAATCATCATATAGAGGGTTTGAGGATACCTTATCAAATGCCATAAGACAGACATTGGCATTTCTGCAGGATCTATCTTCTTCCTCTGTATCACTGGCAATACTTTTATGACAGATGCTTGTGTTGGCATACTTTCGACTGGTTGTTGTTTTTCTGCTTGATCTTGATCTATCATATGGATTGTTTTTCTTTGAAGTTGGAAAGTCCTTCTTCATGTGCCCTATCTTCTTGCATCCAAAGCAAATGGTTTCATCTTCATTGCTTTCTTGGATATCTCTCTTCCTTCTGTTTGATTTCTCAAACTTTAAGAATTTCCTGAAGTTCTTCACAAGTAGGGCTTGTTCATCACCACTTGATGATTCTTCATCAGAGTCATTGTATGTTGATTTTCTTGCTTGAGCTTTGAAGGCAATAGATTTTTCTTTTGGAGTTGCTTCTTCAAATTCTTGCAAATCAAGTTTATGGGTCATGAGCTTGCCCATCAGTGTTTCCAAGGACATAGTGGTGAGATCGTTTCCTTCAATGATTGCTGTGACTTTTGGATTCTAGTTCTTGGTTAGAGCCTGCAATACTTTTCTGATCTTCTCATGATTGCTGTAATTCTTACCAAGAGATTGCAAAGTATTAGTTATATCAAGGAAACATGTGAACATCTGTAAAATTGACTCACCGGATTTCATCTTGAAAGATTTATATTCCTGTGTTAGTCTACTAACTTTGGATACCTTCACTTGGGAAGTACTTTCATGAGTTACCTTAAGAAGTTTCCAAATTTTGTGAGACGTTTTACAGGTTGAAACTCTGTTGAACTCCGTTTTGTCAACTGCACAGAATAGTGCAATAATGGCACGAGCATCTAGACTAGCCTTAGCTTTTTTAGCTTTTGTATATTTGTCATGAGGCTTGTCTACAAGCTGACCTTCAACCACTGTGGATGCTGGTTTCTTATAACCATCAATGACTATAGACCAAAGATCAAAGTCAAGAGATTTTAAGAAGAAAGTCATCCGTGTTTTCCAATAGGTATAATTTGTTCCATCAAATAGGGGGGTCTATTTGTGGATTGTCCTTCACCGTTGAATATTGATTTCACGGCTGCCATATATACTCTCTGAGGTTTGTTATATTAGAATATAACCTGCTCTGATACCAATTGTAGGACCGTTGAGCACCTCTAGAGGGGGGTGAATAGAGTGTGTGTGTGTGCAGCAGAAAATAATCACCAATTAAAAACTTAAGTAATAACTATGGCAGAAAATAAGAGACAGTAAATAAATATAGCAAGAGATAGAGAGATCAAACTCAGTGACACAGCGATATATACTGGTATCCCTCTGAGAGGACTAATCTAGTCTCGAGTACTCTTGTTCAATGTTAATCTACTATGGCACAAGCTAAATGAGAGCTTGCAGTCTCTTACAATACCGTGCTTGGTGACAAGTGCACGACCAACTCTATAATACCGTGCTTGGTGACGAGCGCACGACCGGCTCCACAACAAGGCTAGTTGCTGAACTTGGAACGACCTCTTTACAACTGTTGGACACCAAAAGACTCTAAATCAACGTAGTTATTACTGGCTTTTGGCTAAGAGATGTATAGGTGTGATTTGAAAGCTTTAAAACGTTTGAAAACACTTGGTGAGTAGAGAAGAGAAGATGAAGAATGAATGAGTGGTTTGAAATAAAAAATTCTCTTCTTTTTATAGGTATTTTCTGGGCCCGAACTCGGGCAGAGTTCTGGCAGAGTTCTGATGTAAATATTTCGCATATAAATGTTGCATGCAGATTTGGAGGCAACTGATATTTGAATTCAAACTGACCGAACTCGGGCCGAACTCGGTTGTGAGTTCTGTCATGGAAAATTTCGAAATATTTGTCAAAAAAACAGTTTGCAAAAATAATTTAGAATATTTTGTAAAGATGAAAATAGAAATGGGTAGGCTGTTTAGAAATATGGATTGGGATAAACCTAAGCCAGTATTACCTAGTCGATTTTACAATATAAGTCCTAGACTCAATAAAAATAAAATACAGAATAAAATGTAAAATGACTCAAACTAAATCCCATTGAAATTTATCTTCTGATTGATAATATCTATGCTTGTTGATGCAGTACATCGCCCATTGATATTGATTTCATATACCCTGAAATGATTAGTAGCAGTTTGTATATTTTGTGTATTGACTTAAGTGCATGTTGATTATCAAAATCGGATGTGACCATAGAATGTGCCAACAATCTCCCCTATTTTGATAATTGACAAACTTGAGTCTATACCAAAATATATCTTAAAAAATAGAACAAACAAAATACCTGAGATGATTGGTTTTGTGGTTTTGTTTTGTTTTGGTCGGTTATGTATAGCTCTTCTCCCCCTTTGTCAATATAAAAATGACTTTGGCTCTCCCATAATGTGTGAAGCCAACAATAAAAACAAAAGACAAAGTAAAGCTAAAGAGATACATGAACACAGCATAAACAACTAATATGAATAGAAAGTGCTGAAATATAGTACTGAAAATGTCTCACTAATAGTGCAAAGTACAATCATGAAATACTAAATATGTCTAATTGAGAAGTTTAGACATAAAAAAAAACTACATCATAGCATAAGATCATCGACTAACATCCTATCCACTTTCCATCAGCTGAGTCTGCGTCACATAGTGGGGTCATCACCGCCAGGAGCATCAGGAGGAAAATAAGCTGCAGTAGGATCGAAGTAAGGAAAGGATGCCTCATCTTCGAACCTAGGACCAGTAAAGCCTCGGTGAGATATGATAGTGACCGGACGAACGGGATCCTGAGAGAGACTCCATAACACCTGAGCCTGATAGATGTGGCAAAACTCTGAGTCAAGATAGGTTTGATGACGTTGCGCAGAAAGAGCAACAAAGTCATCAAATCTCTGATAGAATCCTAGATCAAATCCTGGAGCAGGAGCAGCATCAGGAGGAGGAGCCTCAGCACCGACATCTGGAGCAGGCTGAGCTTCAGGTGGCAGAGGTGGAGCAGGATATCTACGAGATCTGGTGAGCTCGACGGGAGTGGAGGAGTATGCACAGGTTTGAAGATCAATATCAAACCTGCGGAAGATAGAGGCCAGGTTCATAGGATACACCAGGTTGCGTCCTGCATTTCTGCAGTTCAGCATCCAGGCCATCATAGTTTTGGGAATAGAAAAAGGAATACCAAAGTGAATATGGTATATAGCAAAGAGTTCTAAGAAAGTAATCTCGTCAGTAGATCCTTTCTTAGGAAGAAGAACAGAGAAAATAAAGCGATGGAGTTCATAAAAATTTTGATTCAGATGTTTTGAAAAAACTCTACGAGGAAGGGGGTTTGGATGATAAATTAATTCTTTGAAGGAGGCAAGGGTGACATCCTCTGGAAATTGGACATGATTAATATCTACCAGAGCTTCACTAACATCAGGAACATGAAAGTATTCACTGATATCGGTGGCACTAAACTCTAATTCTTGTCCAGCAACGCAAGAATAAAAGTTGCCGTTTGGTTTTACTTGTAGGTTGCAGTAAAACATACGGACTGCATTGTCAAAAATATTTTCAGCTACTTCCAAAAAAATCTCGGTAGCCTAGATGGTCGAAGGCAGGAGCATACTCATAAAAAATTGTAAAGTTAACGAAAGCTCCAAAACAAATTTTACGACCGGAGAAGGAGTCAAACCATAGGTCAGAGAATTCTTTGTCAGAAAACAAAGTAGAATCATAATCCTCTGATCCTACTAGTCGTGCTGGACTAAAGAGACTAGCTGGAGTATAATCAGATGAAGAGGATCCAGCTTGGTCAGTTGATCCCCTCTGACGCTTAGGAGCCATGGAAGAAAAAAATGAAAGGAAGTGAAATAAATTTAGAAAGGAGGAAGAGAAGAAAGTTGTGTAGCCCACCGGATCTCCTAGAATACTTGCCAAGAGGGAGTAGGAAGGTATTTTTAGGAGGAAGGAGATGAATTCTCGTTTTGGTGAGCGAAAAAGAAGAAAGAAAGAGGGATTTAAATAGGGGTTAGGGCCGGCTGTTTAGTTCTGGAAGTAAATACACCGCTGACCGAACTTGGCCCGAATTCGGCCCGAACTCGGTTAGAGTTTGGTCCGAGTTCGACTACTTGCATTTCCGAGGCCATAAATGCAGTTTTGGTAGTTGAAATTAAACTTTATGACTTTGACTCCTATATTTAGTAACATGTATTACTTTGGATTAGCTGTAGGGGTACTGTCCCAGCTAACGGAGGTTCACCAAGGAACTCTTAAATACCGCGTTGCTTCGACCGTAGTCGTGGTGACAGACAGACCCTTTTTAGGCTTGTGTACCAAAATAATTTTAGTTAAATAAATTTCAAAGTTTCAAGTTAAAATTAAATTAAATTACCTTACTACATTATGAATCTAAAAATTCACGTATACCGAGCTCTCCCCTCATTATGTTAAACCGATCTTCAGCCAATAATTTTATGAATATATTTGCTAGTTGATGATCTGTGTCAATGAACTCTAAGCAGATATCCCCGTGTTGCTGAAGATCACATAAAAAATGATGACGTATCTCAATGTGTTTTGTGCGTTAGTGACAAATAGGGTTCTTAGTCAAATTAGTGGTGCTAGTGTTGTCACAATAAATAGGAATCTTAGTGTAATGCAGATTATAGTCTTCTAGGGTTTGCTTCATCCACAAAATCTGAGCACAGCAACGACCTGCGGTGATATACTCAGCCTCAGTCGTTGATAATGCTACGAAATTTTGCTTCTTGCTAAACCAAGAGACTAAGGCCTTTCCTAGGAAATGACATGTGCCGCTGGTACTTTTACGGTCTACTTTGCATCTGCAAAATCCGCATCTGAGTAACCTATCAGGTCAAATAATTTTGTTTTAGGATACCATAAGCCGACTATAGAAGTTCCTTTAAGGTATCGAAAGATACGCTTAACGACACTTAGATGTGATTACTTAGGATTTGCCTGATAACGTGCACAGATGCAAACACTGAACATAATATCAAGGCGACTAGCATTTAAATATAATAAACTACCAATCATACCTCGATACTTACGCTGGTCGACAGGTTTGCCACTTTCATCAGAATTAAGCTTTGTGGATGTAGCCATTGGAGTCCCGATTGGCTTTACGTTTTCGAAGTCGTTCTTTTTCAGTATGTCCTTCGTATACTTAGCTTGGTTGATGAATGTTCCTTTTGAGAGCTGTTTGATCTGAAGTCCTAGAAAGAAGTTTAGCTCTTCCATCATACTCATCTCAAATTCACTCTGCATACACTTAACAAAATCTTGACAAAGTTTTTCGTTAGTAGAACCGAAAATTATGTCATCTACATAAATTCGCACAAGAAGAATATCATCATTCAAAGATTTAATAAACAAGGTAGTATCAACTTTTCTCTTTGAAAAACTATTATCAAGTAAGAAGGCACTTAGGCATTCATACCAAGCACGAGGTGCTTGTTTGAGTCCATAGAGTGCTTTCTTAAGCTTGAAGACGTGATCAGGTTTTTGAAAATCTTCAAAACCAGGGGGTTGTTTCATAAAAACTTACTCTTTTAAAAATTTGTTCAAAAATGTACTTTTTACGTCCATTTGAAATAATTTAAAATCATTAAAACATGCAAATGCACAAAACATGCGGATGGCTTCTAGTCTAGCAACAGGAGCATAAGTCTCATCATAATCAATTTCTTTTTCTTGATTATAACCTTGTGCCACTAGACGTGCTTTGTTGCGTAGAACTTGTCCATCTTCACTAAGTTTATTTCGGAACACCCATTTGGTACCAATTATTGATTGACCAATAGGTTTAGGAACGAGTTTCTAAACTTGGTTTCTCTCAAATTGATTTAGTTTCTCTTGTATGGCATCAATCAAAAACTCATCAGAAAAAGCATCATCTATATTCTTAGGTTCTATTTGAGAAATAAACGCTACATTTGCTGCTATTTCAGAATCCTTTAGAGAGGAGCGTGCACTTACACCTTTAGATACATCACCTATAATAAGTGTATCTGGATGATCTGGTAAGAATTTTAATGAATCAACCTTTTGGGTCAGATCTTCCACAGGACTCTTCTCAGTTTTTGCATGTGCATCTTCATCATCACTGTCGCTAGATCTGTGACTATTTAGCTCAGTAAAAGTAAAATTAATAGATTCTTTAACAATCATAGATCTTTTATTAAAAATTCTATATCCCTTACTCTTAGCAGCATATCCGAGAAATATTCCTTCATCAACTTTAGACTCAAACTTTTTCAAGTTATCCTTGGTGTTTAGGATAAAACAACGACATCCAAAAACCTTAAAAATAAGAAATGTTTGGAATCCTTCCAAACCAAATCTCATATGGTGTTTTCTTCGAGATAGGTCAAATTAACACCCTATTAAGAACATGACAGGCTGTACTAACAGCTTCTGCCCAAAAATACTTAGAAAGATTATGCTGATTCAGCATGACTCTAGCTATTTCGCTTAGAGTACGATTCTTCCGCTCCACAACACCATTCTGTTGGAGAGTTCTAGGACAAGAAAATTTGTGGTAATATCTACTATTACCATAAAACTTTTTGAAATCAGAATTTACGAATTCGCCACCAAGATCACTTCGGATACGAGTAATCATGAAGCCTTTTTCGTTTTGTACCTTTTTGCAAAATATTTGAAATTCAAAAATAGTATCACTTTTTTTTGATAAAAAGTAAACCCAAGTAAAGCGAGAGAAATTATCAATAATAACAAAAGCGTAGAGCTTACCGCCAAGACTAGCGACTCTACTAGGACCAAATAAATCCATATGAAAGGTCTAGAAGTACTTACAGCATTGATGGATTTAAATGTGGACCTATGTGCTTTGTTCTTTTCACAGTCAGCACATACCATATCTCTCTTGAATAGAATCTCGGGGAGTCCTTTTTTCAACTTCTTAGTATTTAGTCGTGAGATAGTATCCATATTTGCATGTCCTAGTCTCATGTCCCATAGCCAGCTTTTATCTAGATTAGCTACTAGGTATCTACCTGCAGTATTAGTAATCTCCAAAAAGAAAACATAAATGTTGTCTTCTCTAATCCCTTTATATACGGGATCACCAGATGACATATCATATATGGTACATTTATCTTTCACAAAATTGATACCATAACCATTATCAGCCAAATGACTTATGCTTAGTAGGTTATATTTCAATTCTGTTACTAGACAAACATCCTTTATTACTGGATAAGGAGAAATACCTACAGTACCATTACCAACAATATCATCTCTCAGATTATTTTCGAAGGAGACGTATCCTTCTTTCTTCATCGATAGCGTAGCGAACAAAGATGCATCACCAGTCATGTGCCACGAACATCCGCTATCGAGGATCCATTTACTTTTAGCATGAGAGGGTTGAGGGTCCACCTACAAGACAAGTAGATGAATCATTTGGTACCCATTTACTGAAGGGTCCATTCTGATTAGTTTTAGGTCTCCAGAATAAAGTGTGATTGTCAACATATTTCCTTGCCAAGCAATACTGTCATATGTGTCCGTGTGTACCACAATAAGTGCAAGTTAGTTTAGAACCAGATGTGGTTAAAACTGTATTTACATGCTTGTTTGGTTTCTTGGAGAACCTATAAGTGAAAGCATGATGATAGTCGTGATTCTTCTGTACTTTCTTATTTTCAGTTCTTAGGTGTATGCTTAGCATTAGGACTAAACTTGGGCTGTGTCACAGGTATTGCCTGTTTGCCTAACTTGATTTCTAACTTTTTAGAAATCGCAATAGACTCTTCATATCTAGCAGTCATATCTGAGAGTCTTTGTTCTGTAACTAAGTGCTTCTTCTTCTCTATGTCATACAATTCTTGCATCTTGACATAGTCTCTTTCTTTCTTTTCAATCTTGAGGATAGCCTCAAGATAGTCTACTTTGAGTTTGGCTATCTTTTTCGTGTTACCGGTAGTAGACGTCTCTTTAATATCTCCAATAAGATTGGACAGTCTAGCTATCTCGGTTGTGTATGCCTTAATCTCTTTTCGAGATTTCTTATACTTGTCAAGCACAGTTTTGTGATCTTCAAGTAATTCGCTAAAGGCATTTTCTAATTCATCGAAAGTAAAATCATCATATAGAGGGTTTGAGGATACCTTATCAAATGCCATAAGACAGACATTGGCATTTCCACAGGGTCTGTCTTCTTCCTCTGTATCACTGGCATCACTTTCATGCCAGATGCTTGTGTTGGCATACTTTCGACTGGTTGTTGTTTTTCTGCATGATCTTGATCTGTCATATGGACTGCTTTTCTTTGAAGTTGGACAGTACTTTTTCATGTGCCATGTCTTCTTGCATCCAAAGCAAATGGTTTCATCTTCATTGCTTTCTTGGATATCTCTATTCCTTCTGTTTGATTTCTCAAACTTTAAGAATTTCCTGAAGTTCTTCACAAGTAGGGCTTGCTCATCACCACTTGATGATTCTTCATCAGAGTCATTGTATGTTGATTTTCTTGCTTGAGCTTTGAAGGCAATAGATTTTTCTTTTGGAGTTGCTTCTTCAAATTCTTGTAAATCAAGTTTATGGGTCATGAGCTTGCCCATCAGTGTTTCCAAGGACATAGTGGTGAGATCGTTTCCTTCAATGATTGCTGTGGCTTTTGGATTCCAGTTCTTGGTTAGAGCCCGCAACACTTTTCTGATCTTCTCATGATTGCTTTAATTCTTACCAAGAGATTGCAAAGGATTAGTTATATCAAGGAAACGTGTGAACATCTGTGTAATTGACTCACAGGGTATCATCTTGAAAGATTTATATTCCTGTGTTAGTCTACTAATTTTGGATTCCTTCACTTGGGAAGTACCTTCATGAGTTACCTCAAGAAGTTTCCAAATTTTGTGAGATGTTTTACAGGTTGAAACTCTGTTGAACTCCGTTTTGTCAATTACACAGAATAGTGCATTGATGGCACGAGCATCTAGACTAGCCTTAGCTTTTTCAGCTTCTGTGTATTTGTCATGAGGCTTGTCTACAAGCTGAGCTTCAACCACTGTGGGTGCTGGTTTCTTATAACCATCATTGACTATAGACCAAAGATCAAAGTCAAGAGATTTTAAGAAGAAAGTCATCTGTGTTTTCCAATAGGTATAATTTGTTCCATCAAATGGGGGGGTCTATTTGTGGATTGCCCTTCACCGTTGAATATTGGTTTCATAGCTGCCATATATACTCTCTGAGGTTTGTTATATTAGAATATAACCTGCTCTGATACCAATTATAGGACCATTGAGCACCTCTAGGGGGGTGAATAGAGTGTGTGTGTGTGTGCAGCGAAAAATAATCATCAATTAAAAACTTAAGTAATAACTATGGCAGTAAATAAGAGACAGTAAATAAATGCAGCAAAAGATAGAGAGATCAAACTTAGTAACACAGCAATGTATACTGGTATCCCTCTGAGAGGACTAATCCAGTCTCGAGTACTCTTGTTCGACGTTAATCCACTATGGCACATGCTAAATGAGAGCTTGCAGTCTCTTACAACACCGTGCTTGGTGATAAGTGCACGACCAACTCTACAACACCGTGCTTGGTGATGAGCGCACGACCGGCTCTACAACAAGGATAGTTGCTGAACATGGAACGACTTCTTTACAACTCTTGGACACCAAAATACTCTAAATTAACGTAGATATTACTGGCTTTTGGCTTAGAGATTTATAGGTGTGATTTGAAAGCTTTAGAACATTTGAAAACACTTGGTAAGTAGAGAAGAGAAGATGAAGAATGAATGAGTGATTTGAAATAAAAAATTCTCTTCTTTTTATCGTTGTTTTCTGGGAACGAACTCGGGCAGAGTTCGGACCGAACTAGGGCCGAACTCGGTTGTAAGTTCTATCATGGGAAATTTCGAAATATTTGTCAAAAAAATAGTTTGCAAAAATAATTTGGAATATTTTGTAAAGATGAAAATGGAAATGGGTAGGATGTTTAGAAATATGGATTGGGATAAATCTAAGCCAGTATTACCTGGTCGATTTTATAATATAAGTCCTAGACTCAATAAAAATAAAATACAGAATAAAATATAAAATGACTCAAACTAAATCCTATTGAAATTCATCTTCAGATTGATAATATCTATGGTTGTTGATGTAGTACATCGCCCGTTGATATTGATTTCATATACCCTGAAATGATTAGTAGCAGTTTGTATATTTTGTATATTGACTTAAGTGCATGTTGATTATCAAAATCGGGTGTGACCATGGAATGGGCCAACACCTTCATCTAGGCATATCATGTCCCACCCAAATAGGTCCCTTTGTACTCTATTTTCATGATGCAATTTTCAAGTCAAAAAGACTAGCTAGAACCCTTACCGTAATACCGATGTACTTCCTGATTGCAATTAGAGACTCAACCTTAACTCAAACCTTTCGACCCAATATATTGCTGTGATCTGCTCGAAGCCCACTAAACACATTCCAGTAGTGTGCCACTTAATCGAGTCCTTTTGTGTTACTTAAACACAAATGTCACAGAAGGTATATTTTTGGGGCTTTAGGAACCTAGTTAACCAACCCGACTGATAATTAGCCCAACTGCTTGAGTTTGAACCTATTCTAGGTTACCCGAACCTAATAAGAAAGGTCAGATTATTTTATGGGATCTTGTCCAGCCAATATAGATTAACACCCAAGAATCATTCAAACAAAGATTTATGTCCAATTAGGGAACCCATTAAATCTAGTTAAACCCATCCATGCATATTGCCATATTTGCACTATAAGACCAAACTTTATGAACTAGGTCCCTATACCTATTATGTAGTCTCCATCTCTTGGTCCACTAATTCTTCTTACATAAATCCTTTAATTGTACCTCTTCATAACCTATGTTATGCAATGAGTGGAACCCTGCTTTACCAACATGTTTTCGGGCATGCTTAACCAAGACCTAACCTACTACCTTTGTCATGTTCCGATCCTGCAGAGTCCTTTCGTTCTTACTTTGGACTTTGTAGAATTGTTTGTCCTTGCTTGGGCATGATGCTGTGCAAGCCTAAGTTGCGCTTGTACAAGGCCAAGACCTATAACAAGACAAGATAGACAAATATCGACAATAGTGCAGCAAAACATAAAGCAGATAATTAAAATTAGCAACAGACACATTGCAGAATAAATGAACACAAGGTAACAGAAACAAATTCTCTTTATTGATTTTATTTGAACAGATTACAACCTCTCAATTCTCTCTGATACAATGCTTGTATTCTCTCAGAACTTTACAGATTACAATGATCCAGTTCCACACATTACATCCCTTTGTATACAAATCCAACTCTTTACAACAAATGTCCATCTCTTGGCATCTCTTCTGATTTCTGGCTTATGAGGATGAGGCTCGAGCTATCGCTTCGGACTATCTTTTTCGATGCGTCTTGCACCTGCGTGCTGACTGATGATGGCTCAGTATATCAACACACTGGTGATTGTAAACGAAGGCAGTATTTGTCTGAAATGATCACTAATTCATTTAGTGAGAAAATATTTCTTGTGATATGATCTTGCTACTTTTACCTATGTTCATTTCATGCAGTACATAGTCAGTTTACATCTCTTGAAAATACTTTGAAAAGCTAACATATCATTTCTTTCATTTCAAGCATATAAGGAACAATTCATTTTATGCATGACGACTACTCATTTCTTATGATGTTCGCAGTGTGTTTCATGAACCATAATCATTTCTCAGGGACAAAAGTATTGGCATTCTTTTCGTTTATTCAAGACATTCTCAGGGTCAGTTATAAGCACGATTATCAGATGTTTTCTTTGAAAAGGGACATAACAATTCTTGGCAACAATTTATTCTTTAAGCAACCCATGTTCAGGAAACTTGGCAACAAATGTATCACTTTTCAGTGATTCTTATCATAGCCGACGGTCCATCCTTGCACAAGACAAGGATTAGCATAAACATAATATAACTAGCATTTTTTCTGTTCATTCTGTACTGATACCCCTTAGCAAAACATTTACCGACTCATGCAACCCGATTGGCAGCTGTGACTCAAGGCTCATCTCTACACTAGTACGTGCACATACCAAAAGTTGTGACTCTCCAAGTCAGCTATGGATTAATATACACACATACTAGCAGCTGTGGCTCAGGGTTCAGCCCTTCACCAATCTACGCCAATCTACATGATGGTCCATAGGTACGTTCCCATGATTAGCCGCTGAGACTCATGGTTCAGCTCATCGCTAATAGACACAACATCCCCCCTGGTCGTGAGGTCTAGCATTTACCTTAGGGGTGCTATTACAATCTCTCTTGGGCCGATCGATTCTTAGCGCCCCAGGAACCGTCGAGAGACTATTACCTTGTACATAAGTTGTCCAAGACCAATACATGAACTATCCCTTCTATTAAATAAAACCATTTAATGCACAGGTTATCAATCAGCAATCATTATGTCTTTTCTCTTCTTTTCGTATAACAGTGCCAATAGCTTATTTTTTTCATTTCATTCATTCAAACAACAAAGTCATAACTCTGCTTCTCTCTTTTTCGTTCATTCATTCAACCGATAAAATTGCTGTTATTCATTCATTCGTTTCAACATACAATCAGGCACAAGACAATCTCTAGTTAAGCATGGTAACATTTCTATAACGTCACGCATAGTAGTCTATTCTTTGATAGCATACAATTAGGGACGTAAAAGCATACTTTGTTTTCTTCTTATTTAGCATGGCAACAGTTTATTGATTACGACAACATTCTACTTTAGCATGACAGGCATCATATCATTTTTTTATTAACATGCAACAATTCTTCTCAGCATACGTGTTATCTCTTTTCTTGTTCTTAGCATGGCAGCATTTAGATTCTCTTATAAGCATACTCAATGATTACCATCTTTTTATTAGCAATATCATTCATTCAAAAACTCAGATTCTTATTAGACGTAAGCGAATCATAAAATGAGTCTTTGTCCACTCACCCAGATCAATCGTCTTCTATTGTAGAGCCAGCAATCCGATATTTCTATTTATCTAGTACCTTCGCGGAGCGGGGCACTACAGCCTTGATGAAACATGATCAATTTATGAGTAATGTTAGATAAGTAATACCTAAATTTTCTATAGGGTCCATGACTACGATCAGAAGTATCACATATCCTCATACATCTTCTTGGAATTTGATCTTCTTAGAAATCCTATTACTGTGCTTTCCACGATTAACCAATTTTTGTAGGTTGGATAGAACCTTGAACTTAGTGAACTCTATCTTTTAGAATGGGATGCCAAACTTGGATTCTGTTTGTAATCGTTCTTCCATCTGTTTGGAAATTGCGATACAATCTTCGTATTGCCTTTTATCCCTTGCTCGTGCGTTTAGATAGCCGTAGTAGAAGATCGCAACCTTGACTCTTTAAAATCTGTTTTATCATAAAATCATGTCTTAGTTTCAATTTCGAGAATGAAATTTTCTGAAGTGTTAGGAAAACCTCTCTAAGAATTAACAAATGATATGGATAGATTGGTTCCAATTGAACTAATAAAACAGTGATTCACAGAGTCCACTTCTATCCGTATCGTTTAATAACCATACCGTGACTTTGATAATTAGAGCACAACATTGGCTTTTACCTTCCAACAAATTGCACACTCATGAATTAGACGAGCCGCTCTACATATAGGACATACATGTCCCACACGAACACCCTTTTCTATGCTCCATTTCAATTACATCGCATGTAGGACATATTAAAATAAATCATAAATGCCTATTCTTGTTCCTTTGATTTTAATCATGCAATATTGACCCATTCCCTTCAAATAAACTATATACCTATGCTCCATGTAAGACACATCACATCTATGACGTTTGCTTTTTACTCAAACAAACATATGCCACCAACCCGCATACACTAGTCATTATGACTTAAAGATTCTAGCCCCTTGCCTAATCAACATCTATCGCAAGATTAGCCCTATTTTGGACTCTCATCCCTTAGTTACCCATGTTAGACAAAGACTGAAATTCTCTTGGGCCAACATGTTCTTGTTATATTTGTATAAGAGATTCCAACCCTCCTGTTGAAAGCATGACCGATTGGAACGATGATAATCCTCCTATAGAAGTTATTGACCAAGAACGTCATGAAAATATCTAGGCTTACTTAGAATCCGTGACTACGGTCAGGAGTGTCCAATACTCTCATGTCTTTCCCTAGAAATTGTCCTTCACTGAAGCCTAGTAACTTCGATTTTCACTGTTAGCCAACTTCTATAAGTTGGGTAGGGCCTTGCACCTAGAATACCCTACTTTATAGAATAAGGTGCCAATTTGGATTCCTTCTATTAAGCACCTCCTCCATCGTTTCAAAAACCGAGTTACGATTTGACGTACCATCTCTCCCTTTTAATTAAATTGTACTATTGACATTAAGATTATTTTTAATTTCGAGGACGAAATTTTTATAAGTTGGGTAGGATGCAAATCTCCTGTTTTCTAAATTTTTTATAAACAATATTTAGTTCATATTAATAATGGATAATTTTAATATATGAGCTTTGTGGTTTTATTAAATATAAAAATTTTACATATTAAATAATTTGTATGGTAAGAAAGTATGTGAGTTTTATAGATTTTTATAATTTATAATTTAGTCTTATTTAATAAGTTTTCAAATATTTATTATTACCATTATAATTATTTTTATTTAATATAAATTACAGTATTATATTCTAGATAGCTTGTGTTTGATTTTAATCTATTTTATAGTCATGTTATAATCATAATAGTTAAACTTTTACAAAAAATATATTTATTCAAATATTATAAAAATATTGTGGGGATTCTTTGGGATTTTCCTAAATTTAATTAGAATTTTAATGAATATATATATATATATATATATATATATATATATATATATATATATATATATATATATATATATATATATAAAATATATATATATATATAAATGTATATATAGATAGAAAGAAAAAAGAAAAGAAAAGAAAAAGAAAAAGAAAACAAAACAACAAAACAGAACAATACAGAACAGAACAAAACAAAATCCTCTCCCCACACAGCCCAAACTTGAGCCTGTGGAACCCAAGCACCAGTTTCTTTAATATAGCTGTAGCTATATATATACAAAAACGGAAAGAGAGAGAGAGAGAGAGAGAGAGAGGAAGAGAAGTGGAACAAAACCCTAACCCTAGCTAGCAAATGCAACCCAACTCTAGATAGCAAATGCAACCCATCTCCAGCACAGGTCAGGGCACCACCACAGCGCCTCCGTGAGGCCGTCGCCGGCGGTCAGGGCTGCCACAAACCGCACGGACAGCAGCAGCAATCGCAACAGTTTATAGTATTAGGTACCTATCTTCCCATCTCTTTTTCTTCCACCTCCCTTAGTGAAATTTCGAGCCGTAAAATCCTACACGTAGACAACCTAACCATCTTTGAATCCTAGCAATTAGTTTTGATTGAACGTTTCTGATTTTGATGAGAAGTCAAATCAAAATCAGGAAAAAAAACCAAAACATGAAAAAATAGAGCAGTCCAAAATCTGTCCAGTGCATGGTTTTGGATGGCAGATTTCTGCCAACCATAGAGAAATTTTGAAATCAATTTAAATATAATTATAGACTATATAAATAGTAATAAAATTCTGTTATTATTTTTAATTCTAGTTGAATATACCATGAGATAAATTAGTTAGAAAAATGATGAAAAATACGATAAACTGTTTTGGAAAAACAAGAAATTTCACCGATACTATGTGCGCCCCGACAAATCGGGTGACGTCATCGCAACCCATGAGCATCAAAAGATGCGTTTGGATTTTATCGACGTGTGGGATTCGACGGAACTCGATTTTTTTGTGTGCGTGACGAAATCGAGGCATATCCATCAAAATACTCCGTATCGGCCCTTTTGCAAACTAGCCCCTAACTTTTTGTATGTTCGTCATCTCGAAATAAAACTTTTGCCACCTGGACCGTATCATTTATCTTGTCCTGCATGCCAAGTTTGGTCCGATTTTGAGATGGTCGACCGGAATGCCCTTTTGGCAGGCTCGCGGCCCGATACAACGGACAAAATTGTGTACGGTCCACCGAAATTCAACTTTGGACATACGGTTCGGTTCATATCATTAAACCGAACCCGTAGGTATGTAGTTTGATGCCTTTAGAGACTGTAGATACTGGCACGCTTTTTGGTGCAAAGCGGATCTTATGGTGGACATTATTTTGATCCAAAATTACGATTTTGCCCCTGTATCTAGAATTAGACTTTTTGGTAGGCATTTGTAGACATATCTTTATTACCAAATATGTTCATGATGTTTATTTCAGCATCCGAGGACGTTTGTGATAGTTGACTTTCTTTGTTGCACCAAACCTTTATCAACAGCTTAGGACAACGGGCGAGTACCGTTCATGTTTTGTTTTCAGTATTATTAATTACTATAACTGTATGATTAGTAATACATATTTTATTCTTGGCACATTCGATACACGAGTTAGTGTCATATGGATTTCAGTCAGGATGCCATGCTTATTTTACCGTGTTCCGTGATTTATTATCGTGACTAATCTATGTATAGTAGTCGGGTAGGGAAATACGTACTGAGTAGATATGTGATCAACCCCGTAGACAGTACTTTATTTTATGCAATGTAGACATCGTAGACAGTGCTTTATTTTATACAATTTAGACATCGTAGATACTGCTTTATTTTATGTAATATAGACAGTATAGACCGTACCGTGTAGTGGACCAGCCTGATTACATATTGAAAGGTGTAATTTAAATCACATAGAAGGTTATGTTTCTTTGTTCCATGTTTACTTATCCCTATAGTCTCAACATATTTTTTGTGCCATGTTTTATAGTTATTTCTTTCATCATATATGTTATTTTCTATTCACTATTTTTATAGTCCTTATCATATATTGGGATTGCATGCTTGGATTGTACTCGTTCCATTCCTGGCTGGAAACCAACATTTTTCAGATAATCGCCTGCTACATTATGCTTGGACCATTGGAGAAGTCATGGGTATATGTTGAGGTCAACCATAGAAGACTAGTTAGATGTGTTGCCAGTTTTCAATATTTGAAAGAGTTTATATTTTTTCTTAAAATGTAAAACTTGTGAATATTATAAGTTAATTTAGTTATTATGAATGAGCAGAAAAGTTACCATTTTATGTAATTTTGAGCATCATGGCATTGACAGCGTTCTACTGCCGATACTACGATATAGGCTGGCTTGGACGCACTCGTATCCCGAGAAGCTAGTACGGGTCGTGACACATGACAAGCTATCCGTAGACTATAGCCAAGCGTAGACAAGGTCGATCGACATGGTTGGTGAGCCATGTCGAAAGCCTTGAATCACCTGAGCTGTAGAATCCAGCTCAGCTATCTCGTTTCCTTCTAGGCCAGATCAGTCATGTGGCCCCAGGTTGTCGTCCGAGGAACCATCGCCCCTGTGCACAAGTTGTCTAATGACCGTGCAAGATTCAACTTACCATCCTACACATTCATTTCTTTTAAAATATCACTATCTTTTATGTACTATGTTGGATACTTCCAAACGAGGGACCATCTCAGTAAAAAACGGTCGCGTGAACTTTCCATATTACTATACCTTCTGACTCAAACTCAGGAACGACTATTCGATAAACCTTCTGCCTAACTCAACTTGAACCAACCGTATTCCGTGTCATGCCACCAATTAGGTCATATACTATATGACAAACATTTGAAACCGTAGAAACGTGGCAATAAAACTGTAGGAACGTGCCTGCTATGATGTCAAGTCAATAGCCATGGCGTTAATTTACTTAACTCCATACGTGCGATCAAAAGACCGAGTGCCACTTTAAAAACTACCGTAGAGTAATATCTAGGCTACAAACTAACACTTTCAAGTTATATACTCATTTGACACATTAGGATTATTCCCTTGGCTATGAGGATTCATCCTTGAAATTTACTGAGTACACACTCATAAACTTTATAACTTATACTTGACTTGTATTCATCTGGCATACATCAACGATCTCTTGGCACACACTTCCTATTTGGTTCATCCATCAAAGTCGTTCCTTAGTCAATTTTATCGAACAACTAATTCATTCTTAGACAACCAAACTATTTTGCTACACAATTTCTCAAGTCGTGCCTCAACCATTAAGCCGTTAATGCTGCTACATCTCAAAACACGGGTTAACTATAACTCTCCATACTCACGGTCAACTTAACTCTAAGGTAAATCCACTTGAGCAATATCCTTGTTCATTTCGAACACGTAACGAAGTCTTTTACTCATCATCTCCAATTCGAAACCTACTGTTACCCCTTAACCGAATCCTGCTAATCCTCAAGTCTTCAACTCTAAATCCCAAACGATCGTTCAAACTTGATTGCATTAATGCTTCAAATAAAATCACACGTATCGATACTCAGTTCATGCTAACGAATTTTACTATCTTCCGAGATATCGCTCTTAGCGTTCTATCTTCCGAATATTTCTAAACCGTTTGAACAGTCAATCAAAATCCGAATCTTCTAATTATGTACATCTCGAATACGCTCTTTTGAATATGATTTTTTTAGTCTCGATTATATCGTTTCAATTCGACCAAATAAACTTTTGCTTTCATTCAATCCTCGATACACATTCGATTTCATTGATGAAATTATGTTTTATCACCAACTTTCTTCTATACACAAAGTTCGGTCCAACAAATTTGATTTGTTCAATCAACATATTGTAACTCATCCGCTCAATCCTTTTATCTTATTTGAATTCAACACACCACTTGAGTTGGATCGTGCACATATTTAAGACGTCCCCAAACTATATGCATTTCAACCAAGCCTTGTGTTAGAGAATCAGATCGAAACTAAGAGGCATAATTTCCATCCTTAGAACTCACTTGAGTTCTTCGCTTTGCAAACTATCTATCCATCCGATCATTCGTCAAAACATGCTAAGATAATATTCCAACTTTTATATTTTAATTCTATAAATTAGCTACCCCGGCTCTATAATCTACCTAGGTAACTCTCGCTAAGTTCAAATGCACTAAATCTATCTCTTGATATAAGGAAATCTGCCGTGCTAGGCTAACTCACCAAGTCAAAGTCAAAGTCAAAGTCAAAGTCATGCACCATCCCATGCAACCAAAACATCAAATACTTGCCCCAAATCCTAAGGTCAAACCATAGTCCAAACCATAGTCGATAGTATAGGTTGTTCTATCCAAGCTCACATCACTCCAATTTCTAAACTCTAAGCATAGATTTCTCCTATTCTCAAATATAGCATCTAGTCCAAGGGGTCCAAGTCATTCAGCAAAGCCATTCCTAGGGTAAATCGTTTCACGACCATCCTCGATTACGACATGGTTCAACGATGCAAACTCATAATTTTCAAACTCGCAATCCTCAATTCCTTCAATAGACATATCAATCCAAATTTGTATACCTCGATTACAAAATCATAAGTCATAATCCACCGATCATAAATTGCAATATCGATTCAAAATTCTGAGTCGTAAAATCTCAATCATACATTCGACCATTCTGACTTTCCTCAAATCTCAATCATACTAATCATCAATCTCGTGCATTTACCTCATCGCAAAATCGCAAGATCGCTTACTGTAAAATTTTCAAGTCATAACAATCCTCATTTTATTTATTATCAACTCTGTCAACATTTTTGTTTTGCATAGTCCAACTATCATTTATTCACGTATACTTCAAGTTCATCTAATCAAGTCTTCCAACATTCATTTCTATCAATATCCCAAAGTATAGAATCTATATGAACTATAATATTTTACACAATCATCATTCCTCGAATCAGAGTACTCCTGAGTTATCGCACATCGATTTTTGATACGTCTCAATACCATCGATAATATATATAACCTGGCGATCTTCCTTTGTAACGAACTCTGAGTCGTGCAACTAATACTATCATCCAACTGTATATATGATCCGTTCCTCGACATTCGAGATCAGTTTATTTACGTCATCAATTTGTTCAAATCAAAATCACATATGTCTATATATCTATCTTAAGTCATCGAGCAACATCTATCCCAAAACCTTAGAGTCATCCTCGTATCTTCAATTATGTTTCCATGCACGCTAACTTCCAATCATGTTATATTTTCTTAGTCAAGTTTCGAGTTTCCAATTCTGTTTAGTTCTGTATCAACATTTTTGTATACGATTCACATCAATTTCCTCGACTGAGCCATCTATTTCTTTATGTCTTAACTTTTCCTCAATTCTATCTATCCACTCTATCATTTTGCATATAATACTCAGCATAATCCCAATTCGATACACGTCATTTATAGTTCACCTCGATTAATCTCGTATGAGTTATCAAGATCACTAGTAATTCCGAAAAACTCATTCTAAGGATTTGTAGTACTGTAATGCTTGCTGAGACTCACTGGTACCCCGATCCTCAATCGACCAACATCTCCAAGGCTAACCCATAAACTACTTAGGGATGAAGTTACACGATAAATCCTCGAAACGATTATTCGAATCATAATCGATCATTCTGAATCTTCGTTTGAACCATTCCTCTAAATTCAAGCATAATACATCTATATCGTAGTGACGATATCAAGTTTCAATAGCACATTTACCGTTATTTATCCAACATCTCATTAATCGAGTCCGACTCATTTCCAACCAAAAATATTTTGATCCTACACACACATCTCACCATCATCGATGCAAACATAGGTTTGTATTGCCCAGCTCAGCTAAGTCAATCGTGGATTATGTGAAACCATCTTTTGTTCAACAAAATTTTCCTTTGTGACACTTTACAAAATACATAGACTTATTGTATGTAGTATCCCACAGAATATTGAGAGAGACCGTCATCAAATATTGAGTACAGAAGCAATACCAAAGTTTAAAATAATTTGATTAGAATCCAAGGACGTAAAACCGTGCTATGATACCACTATGTCACACCCATGTTCTGCAGAACCATCATCCTCGCTAGGGCGTGATGTCGCTCAAACCTAGGTTGTGCTCACGCTTAATAGCCGATTATAGGATAAGCGAGGGGGTTGTCGCACAGAAGTCCCGAGCGGTAAAGTGAATAACATAAGATGTATAAAAACAAAATGATCTTTATTGAGTAATCAACAAAATTAAAAACTGTACAAGATCAAGATTATCACTCTAGCTCACTTTCTATCTGAATATAATTTACTCTGCTCTTTATCGTCTCTCAATACAATAAAACATTATATTAGGTTTGTTTACTTTCGGATGCTTCAGAAGGCGATGCATGTACCTTATGTCCCTTATAGGTGAAGTCTTCAACGAGCCTGTATACCTCGAAATGCTAAGAAACTCCATACATCAGCACATTCAACTGAGCTCTGCCCCGAGCATACTGATACCTGAACCTGCACATAAAAACTGGTAGGGTATCAATGCACAACTATACTGGTGAGTGAGCTCCTCGCCCACCTATACAAAACCAACACATTCTTTAATGAGTGCGACTTATTCTTTTGTGGTCTTTCTAATCTTGCCTTAGGATCAGTTAGTGACATATACTATACAATTTACTTTGTGTTGCAACATCAAGACCCTGCTATAATACCCATACTTGTGCAATAACATCGTGGTCGTGCCACGCTTGTGTTACAACATAGTGATTGTGCCATAAAGCACGTTTATGAGACCAAAATTGTGCTACTCAACGGTATCAACTTATCCATACTTACCTTTCGGCCTTCCCTCCTCAATATACAACCGACTCAATCATAAACTAGTAAACTTCTGTCAACAACTCAGAAAGTATGCCATATCTCGTGCCAAAGTATGTGTCTCTACTATAGACAAATCTTAGGATCCATAATTGTGTTGCACAATATGCACACCTCCTTGACACATTCATGTCGTACATACACTTCTTGACTCAATCCTATGGCATGCACGTGGATTCCATAATTACACCAACCTAATCTATATGAAAGGTCATTAGCATGACAAGCTATCCGTGGACTATAGTATAGTGTAGACAAGGTCGATCGACGTGGGTAGCGAGCCTCGTCGAAAGCCTTGAATCACCTGAGCAGTACAATTCAGCATAGCTATCGCATTTTCTACTAGGCTAGATCGGTCATGTGGCCCCATGTTGTCGTTCGAGGAACCATCGCCCTTATGCACAAGTTGTCCAATGACCATGCATGACTCGGCTCAACTTACCATCATACCCAATCATTTCTTTTATAGTGTTATCATCTTTTCTGTCCTATGTTGGAGACTCCCAGATGAGGGACCGCCTCAGGACAAACGGTCGTGTGAACTTGCTATGTTACCATACCTTCTGATTCAAACTTATGAACGACTATTTGATAGCCCTCCTGCCTAACTCAATTTGAACCAACCTTGTTCTGTTTTGTGCCACCAATCAAGTCATACTCTATACGACAAGCTTTTGAAACCATAAAACGTAGCAATCGAACTGTAGGAACGTGCCTTCTGTGATTAGTATTGAAATTGTGGGTACGTGCTTGCTATGACGTCAAGTCGATAGCAGTGGCATTACATTGTTGAACTCCATACGTGCGGTCAAAAGACAAAGTGCCACTTTGAAAACCATCATGGATTGATATCTAGGCAACAAGCTAACACTTTCAAGTACTATACTCATTTGACATAATAGAATTATTCTCTTAGCTATGTGGAAACATATCTTTTATTATCAAGCCTATTCAGTACAGCAAAAGGTTTCATTTATTAATGTAAAAGCCAAGCCGAGGCAAGTTCATCGATGCCACTCACCTGAGCGAGGAGTTGCCTCGGACGAATGGGACTTCACGGAAGTCGTTGCACAGCCAAGTCCAAATGCCATTGTATTTCGATTCCTCTGGCTGAACTGAACGGGGCAGGGTAATACAACTACAGTCCACGCACACCCCCGATCACTGCTGTGACGTAACCTACGACCTGTCCTACCCATTTCTAGGCGCCTACTGTACCAGGGGACATCGTACCTGATAACGCTTCCGACGTAGCACCGGGGTCCATCCCTACTCGAGCTTTTTCTGCCTAGAAGGTGTCACCCCCAGGGCCTCTTCCCCGTCGCCTTAAGGTGACGATCCAGGATCCCATGTCCTTTCTAATCGCAATCCATTTTGGACAGATGACCTCCCACTTCAGACAGACCAATAGCCGCTCTTGGAGGAGAAGCACCTCTGTGTTTTGTTCCTCCTTGGCCGGGCGTCCCTAGTGAGGAAGCGGCCACCCTAAACAAGGCAGTGCCGCCAAGGCCCACGCCTCCAACGCCTAGAGCTATTTCTCCTTGCAGATCGCCAACAGCTCCTGGGTCTGCGCTACCTTGATGCCTGACAGATTCGCATACATACTTGGTGGAGTAGCGTCATCGTGGCCTGAGCCACCAGTACCAACCATACCGTGGATCCCCTTCTGTGCAAAGCCCCCAAACACTAGCGAAGAAAACACATTTTTTTCAAAGTTATATATATTCACATTTTTATTTTAGTTTATTTTATTTTATTTTTTAAAGTTATATATATATACGTATATATATATATATAAATATATATATATATATATATATAGAGAGAGAGAGAGAGAGGCCTGTCTTGAACGGTGGCTTGGAGAAGACACCATCCAGCCCAACGTTCAAACTCCGTAGGGATACGAAATTAGGGATCTATGGGAGGAAAGTAAAGGATGAAATTGGGAGAGGGTCAGAGATTGGCTTGGCCACCCGGCAGCTGACGGCTTCCTTGCAGCTAATCTGCAGGTCACCGACATATCCGACTCGTGGAGATGGTCCCCTAACCCGAGTGGGACTTTTTTGCTGGCTTTTGCCAGAATTGTCGCAAGAGGCAGTGGGGTACCGAATACCACGTATGCCAAGTTTTGGCAATCTTGCATACATACCAAATGGTCTATCCTGATCTGGCGTGCATTACGCCAGAAGCTACCGATGGACGACTCCATCAGATCTTTTAAATTTAGCCTCGCGTCCAGATGCCACTGCTGCGTGGAGCATACTACAAAAACGGTAAAGCACGTCCTTCTTTCGGGTGAGTGGCAACTCAGATTTGGTTCACTCTACACAATAGACTTAGTCTTATCCCCACGACTGGGAGCTTCAACGATCTTCTGGCCAGCTGGAGCGGCTCCCACGGACATCAGATCATCGTAGCCGCTGATATTTGGGTTTTATGGAAGAATAAGAACAAATTCAGATATGAAGGCCGCCAACTACTCCCTCCACAATTGTACAGAGAGGTTATCAGATAAATTTTCAAAGCTAGGAGGCGTTGCTCTCACGCCCCCAACACTTTTTGGGAGGCCCTTGTTTAGGCCATTTTCCGGGCTTGTCGTGCTTCTCCTATTAGTCGTCGTCGAGATCCGGTTCCTTTTCGTACGCGTCCCGCTCAGTTTGTTTTCTTTTTGCTCTTGTCGCATTGAGTGCGCTTACTTGTATAGGCTTCGGCATTTTGTGCCTATTACTCCAATAAAGTTTCGATTCCTAAATATATATATATATATATATATATATATATATATATATATATATATTAAAAAATATATATATATAATATAGAGGGAGAGAGAGAGACCAGCACTTTTAGCTATATTGGGAGCAGTACTGGTATACGAACCGACTCTATGGCTATGTTAGAGACTCCTGGCCCAAAGGCCTACAAACTCAGTCCGAATGTCACCTCCTTGCCCGAAGACCCGCACTTGCATCGTTCTTTGACCGCACCACAACTCATATTAATTCTCCACTAGGAAAATAATATGCTTCTTTTGTTGCTTGAACTAGCAACCTCTCCTGGGTATATGCCTCACTTAACCACTTGAGCTAAAGGTCCTTGGCTATATATATATATATATATATATATATATATATATATATATACTCCTGGCTCTAGTGGTCAGCAGGTGGAGACATAGTGCATCCTGACTGGATGTGTTCTATATATATATATAACTTCTACCATATGGAATGAGTAATTCGCTTCTCCATGGGATAGAACACATCCAGTCAGGATGCACAATGTCTCCACCTGCTGACCACTAGAGCCAGGAGTATATATATATATATATATATATATATATATATATATATATATATATATATATATATATATATGTTTTTATATTTTCTGACAGGTCCCAAACCGCCGTTAGGGAGCAAGCCGCAGCCCAACCACCGGACGGTGTCACCTCTCTGGTTAGCGAGGCAGAGAACCAGATGGCTCCGATCTTACACCCGTCCCTAGTAGAGAACGGTGTTCCTTCCCCTAACGACGGGAGCGTCCCTTCAGACGTCCTGGAGGCATTCGACCTCGTTTCCACAGACAGACTCCAACAAGCCAAGGACGCCGGATTCCTCGATCCCAGTAGCCCTCTCTGCGTACTATCCAAATTACAATCAGACGATGCCTCACTACATTCGGGGGAAGCAGGTAGCTCCATCACAGCAGCTACCTCTACAGCTCCCAAAACCTACCACAACAAGAAGAAAAAACACCCCCAAGGGCCCAAGGCCATGACCACTCGATCAGCCATAAAGCTCAACACCCTCCCCCCTCGCACCTTGTCCGATGCTTAACATCCTCTCGTGGAATGTTAGAGGACTGGCCAATAAGCCCACATTGAGGAGATTAATTAGCCTCAAGAAAACCTACCGGGTAGACATCATAATTATGATCGAACCCAAAATCACTCAAAGAAAAGTCAAATCCATCCAGCTTCAACTCGGGTTCACATCCGCTGTTGCCGGGTGCCATGACATATGGATCCTCTTCTCCGTCGAATGCAAGTTTGTCATCGTGCATGACTCTAAATAGGCGCTCTCCTGCTGGTTGGAACACCCCACTCTCCCATCCCGATCCCTCCTCTCCGCGGTCCACGGTAGTTGCGATCTCACCGAACGCAAGCTGCTCTAGGACACCCTGTCGAACACGCACCTCCTCCTCAACAACCATCCATGGCTATGCCTAGGAGACTTCAACACGATCTCGTACAGAGAAGAAAAATCTAGGGGGTGCCCCCACCCCAGCCAGCCATGGCCGACTTCAATGCCTTCATCTTCAATGCCAACATGTCCTCCCTCCCCTTCTACGGGAATGCCTTCATATGGTGCAACATGCAGGAAGGAGCCCATAGATAATACTCTCGCCTGGATCGGACCTTGATCGATAACCTCTGGTCCGACATGGATCTCATCTCCAACCTATCTCACCTCGACTCCACCGAATCAGACCACTCCCCTCTCCTCATTAAGATCAGCAGCAAATCCAACAACATCAAAAAAACTTTTCGATTCTTAGACTTCTGGTGCAACCACCCTCAATTTAGAAGCATAGTGACATCTGCCTGGACCTCAACATGCCATCCTGACCCCTTTGCCAACATGGCCACCAAACTACAGGCAACCAGAGGCGCGCTCTCCACCTGGAGCAAACTTAACATCTTCAAAGAATTAAAGAATGCAGAAAATGATGCCACTCGGGCCAAGATTCGATTCTCCTCAGACCCCTACGAGGAAGCTTGCGTCGTACTAAACCTAACCAAAGCCCTCCTCAAGTCTTGGTTGAAAGTAGAGACTAAATTTTGGAAGCAGAAAGCCAGATTGACCTGGGAGGCAGAGAGCAACAAGAACTCCAGCTTCTTCCATGCTTGCGTTAAAGGCCGCATAAACCAACTGAACCTGTACCAAATCTTTGATGATAACGGTACCATACTCAAAGACCAGCAAAGTATCCAGGCTGCTGCTACTAATTTCTACACCAAATTATTCTCCAAAGACGCCATCATTAAAGATGATAAATTCTTGGCTAAGGTCCCCAATCTGATCAACGAGTATGACAACGTGCAGCTCCTGACCCAACCATCCTCAGAGGAGATCAAGTCTGCTGTGTGGGCCCTTGACGCCCACAGCGTACCCGACCCTGATGGGTTCTCCGATGTTTTCTTCCGATCCAGCTCGGACATCATTAATTTGGACTTTCTTGCGAACACAGTTACTTTTTTTCAAGGTGCGAGCTACCCCAAATCTATCTCTCGAACCAACCTTATCCTCATCCCAAAAAAATACAACCCGAAGTCCTTCAGAGATTTCAGACCAATCAGCCTATGCACTTTTACCAATAAAATAATTTCCATGATCATCGCGACCCGCATGTCCTCTCTTCTTCCTAAGATAATATCGGAGGAACAATGCATTTTCATCCCCGAAAGAAACATCACCGACAACATCCTCCTCGCCTAAGAAAAGATAACATGCATGAAATTCTCGTCGAGGGGTGGGAAAGTGGCCATCAAACTCGACATGGAGAAAGCCTATGACCAGCTGGACTGGCAATTCATGATCTAGATCTTCAGGGCTTTCAGGTTCTCATAAATTTGGATAGACATCATATTCAGATCTATCAGCAACTCTTGGTTCTCCACCATCATCAACGGGCAGGCCGACGGCTTCTTGCAGTCTAGTCGCGGGGTTCGTCAGGGAGACCCTCTTTCCTCTACCATTTTTATCATAGCGGCCGAAGCTCTCAGCAGAAATGAAACCTGAATAACATGCCAAATATCTCCAGATTCTACCACTATCATACCACCACTGGCTGCCCCTTAATTAGTTATTTAGCGTACGTCGAAGACATCCTCATCTTCTCTTCCGGTGACATAGGGTCGGTGGAGGTGGTCAGCAGAACTCTCAAAAAATACACAAGATCCTTCGGTCAACGTATCAACCCTGACAAAAGCGTCATCTACACCTATCACAAAGCCAACAGGAACCACTCGGCTACTCTCACCAACCTGACGTCTTGTCCTCCACTCTAATCTACACCCTGGCAGTTTACGCCCCCTCTAAGAAGGTATTGTCTTTGTTAGAATCCCTCTTTGCCAGCTTCTTTTGGAGGCACATAGACGGCAAGAAAAAGCACCACTAGGCCAGCTAAGAATCAACGGCCAAACCTACAGAGAAGGGGGTCTAGGCTTCTACAGATTATCCCACATCCTAGACACCTGCTCAATAAAGTTATGGTGGAAACTCTGTACAGACAACTCTATCTGGACTCGGTTCATGAAGGCCATATACTTTCAACATTCCCACCCCGTGACGGCCATCGCCAATAATCGCACCTCTGCTTCGTGGCACCGTATCCTGCACAGCTGGTACCTTGTCGAACCCCTTATCCACCTGCAACTTGGCAATAGCTGCTCATTGCTGTGGTACGAGTGCTGGCTCGGCAATACGATCATCCAGCTTTCTTCGAACGTCCCACCCAATTGCGAGATCCGTGACCTGTAGGACTCCGAGCTGGGGTGGAGGTGGGACTGGATCTACGATTGGATGGGACCGACGGCGATGGATGCCCTGACTGTCGCCGAGAGACAAATCAGAAAACTTCTAGATACCTGGAGATGGTCTCCTACCGTCGGCAAAACTTTTACGTTGGCCTCAGGAAGGATCGTGATGAGAGGCAACAGTGTGTCATCTCCGTTGATCGTTCCTTTCTGGCACTCATACATCCCCAACAAATGGTCGATACTGTTCTGGCGAGCACACCGCAAAAGCTACCCACCGATGACTCCCTCACCACCTTAGGCTTCAGCCTTACCTTCAAATGCCATTGTTGCACTTCGCACCACCCAGAAACCTCAGAACACATTCTGCTATCCGGAGACCTGGCCGCTCATCTCTAGAAATGCCTATTGTGGCATTGTGGACTGGTCCACCGGGCCGGGGGCTTCAAAAATCTCCTCGCTAACTGGGGAACCTCTCACGGGCATCAGATCGTCACAGCCGCATGCATTTGGGTACTCTGGAAGAGCAGGAACAAATACAAATACGAAGGATGACAATACACCCCCTACAAATGATCAGAGAAGCCATCCGACAAACTCTCAAGATCCGAAGGCGATGCACTCACTCTTCGGACCATTTTTGGAGCCAGCTGGCTTAATATAGGTCTTGGGCCAGGCACCTGTGACTGCCTATTGGCCTCTTTTTATTTCTGTTTCCTCTTCGCACTCGACGCGTTACTTGTATAGGCTTCGGTATTTTGCGCCTGATACATCAATAAAGTTCCTTTTCCCTAAATATATATATATTTTTTTGTTTTTATATTTTATATGTGTTTATGTGCGCGCACACACGTACTCTCTTGTGAAATGGTAGGTCTATATCTACTTTTTGAGTTAAGCATATGTTTTTTATCACTTTAATTTTCCTCGACTATGTGTTGCTCTGGTCTTTGCATATCGACTCTTGATTTTTGTGTATTATGCATTCTTTTGGGATCCATGGCTCGGGTATATCTTTATCATACACTTCACTGCGACCAATCGTTAGTTCCACGATCCTATAGATTGTGCGATATGAAAAGTAGGAATTATGGGTTTTAGATGATTATTTTAAGGAAATTAATGGAAGATATTGGTTGTTGGACTGGATTGCTCGATTAAGTTTTATGTGCAACAAAAATGATTTTTTTATAGAAAATTAGATTTTCTAAGGATTTGAAATGGTTTGACTCTTGACGGACACAAGGTTTGAGAAAGTTAATGAGGGTTTCTAAGGAACTTTGGTGGTTTGTAAAGGGTTCTTATTGTCTGGAAGAGCAAAAAAAGAAGAAGGACCGATTCAAGTAAGAAGGTGGTTTGCATCTGAAAAGGCAAAATTATTCTTTCAGAACCTCACGATTGATGTATTCAATGAAGATTCAGTCCATATCATTACAGAAGGTAATTTATATTGGGTTCCAACATCCAATTGAGGTGTGTGAAAGAACAGTCTAGGACGTCGTAAAATGCCGAAGGAAGTTGTGGCAAAGACAACAAGGGATCTGTGGTTAAACTAGGGTTCAAAATAGACCCAAATTATAAATGATGCCAATCAGAATTTGGTTCAGACGTGAGCCCAAATCAGCATGTATTTTGACTCTATGATCTAATTTGGACGATCGAGATTATTGCTAGGCTAATTTAGGAGTTTTTTTATCCTATATAAGGAGACTAAGGGGGTTTGCTAAATAGTGGCTCAAGAGGGAGATTCACGGAGAAAGTCCACAAAATATAAGAGAAAGTTAATTTTCTCTTATGGTTCATTTTTTAAGAGAGTTGTAAGGAAAGATTTGAGTGTCATGTTCTTCGTTAAGGATAATCGTGTCACTCTCCATTTTAGGTATAGCATTTTATTCTGTATTGATCCTGTATATGGTATTTGGTATTTATACACGTGCACACGTATCCTGTATTTACACCTGGTTATGGCATGGAATAGTGTCTCATCGTGGAATAGTGTGCAACCCCTTGTCCTTGTCTGGTTGTAGATGGGGTTCACTGCTTCGACGATAAAAATAACTAGACCATGTTGTGATCCGAATTTAATTAATTATTTTATAATATAGCATTGCATATAGAGTGTATTAACATAGTTAGGTTTAGGGTTTAGTGGAACCACCCTCACCTTCATATAAATACTTTTTTCTGTACTCTCTCCTCATTCACTCTCATTTTATTTCCTCCCACCAACCTACCTAGGCAAGTACACCTTGCACTAAATAGAGAGACACTTGCCTTTTTTTTTATTTGCTTATATATTATTAGCCTATATTATACACCTAAACTTTCCCTACATGTTTAGTTCTTGGAGATTTCTGATTTAATGGCTGGTTTAATATAGATCTCAGTTTTAAAGTTAGGCTTTTTTGAGTTTTTGGTGGAAATGATATTTTAGAAGTGCTTATTTTTGAAAACTAGTTGTTCCATGTGATTTTATGTACTTTTGGCTTTTATTTCGTCAGATTTTGAGTTCTAGAACACAAGTTATAACCATTGGAAGTTTTCAGAACTTTCATGGCAGACTTGCAATTTGGGAACGACGACCCCCACTGGTTTTATTTTGCCAGTGGTTCCTTGTGGTACTTGCTATTCGAGGCTGACACCACATGTTTCGTTTTGCCAGATCATGTAGCAGCGTATGAGAATCTAGCTTTCTTTCCTGAAGATGGTGTATACTAGAATCATGGTCATCGGAGGACTCGAGTGGGTTTCTTCTCCACTACTCTGATGTCATTAATTTTGTACTTTACGTCTAGCCACCGACACATGTTAGTCGGCTGATCTGGACATTAGTTTTCTTTTACATGTAATTAAATCAGACTACAGTTGACTATGGTTATGTACTATTGACTCTACGACCTAGGTAGTATCTCATGAAGCTAGCTCTGATGATCATTTTGATAAAGCTTTGGGGATGCCCTACTGCTTTATCTTACATGGTCATTAATTGCTGATCATGTCTTGAATGATTGAGACAGTCATTCCATGAGACCCTAGGTGACCTGATTGTACTATATACCCCCAAGTATAGCGATAACCGTGATCGCTGTATGACATTTTTGTACCTTATACGGGTTAGCCGGCCATGTCAGTCTTTGTATTTCGATACTTGGGCATGACAGATCATCACAGGCTTGATGAGTGATTTCATTGTATATCTTCTTCTTTCTTCTTGAGATTTATGAGAGGTTGACCTTAGGAGAAAAGGGTTTAACATATTTATAATTAATCTTGCATTAATGATATTAAAGTCTTGGATTTGTCCAGGTGATGAAGTCATCGAACATATACGATGTCTTTGATACGTCTTTGCTTTTTTGCGAGTTTGTGGTTCGTTATCTTGAAGTGGATTGGTGTTATTTCTGTAACATTTTTTTTACCAACAATTAGTATCAGAGCTCTCAGATTTTCGAGAGGAAAAGTGCAACCATGTCTCTGGAGAAGATGATCATGTGTATGGTTACCCTCATAGGGGATCTGGACAATCTGAAAACTAAGGATGGAGGATCTACTCTGATGTAAAGATTTGTATGGTTCATTGGAGGACGACAGCTCCATGCTATCGGACGAAGATGGTTATACTTGAAAATGCTAGCTCCGAAGGCTATTGGATTCATCCGCCAGTGACTGGACGAATAAGTATTTCATCACGTATCCATGGGTAGTTCGGCAAAAACATTATGGGAGAAGCTGCATTCGTTATACAATAAAAGACGACTAGCAACAACGTATTTCTTATTTGCCAACTCGTCAACTCGAAGTACATAGAGCGTGACTCATTGGCACAACATCTAAAAGAGCATTACTAATATAAGTAGAATTTGCGACTTCTAAAAACTTCTCTAACCACTGAAAAATGTCCCTAATATGACTTAATGACGTTTTTTTACTTTATCTTGTTTTCATGTGTCGTAGACAAGTAAAATGCCACAAAATGTCACCATAGTGACGAATTCAACAACGTAAAATATTGTCGTTATTTTATGATATTTAGCGACCAAAGTCGCCAACTTGGCGACGTAGAAAATAATCGACGTTTGTTTCCAAAATAGTGACATAATTTGTATTTTAGTGACTTCTATGCTGACATGGCAAAAGTTTGTCATGTCAGCAAAGTTGCGACATACTGTCGACATGTTGCGACATCTATTATTTTCGATTTGATATATGTTACTGTAGGTCATTAATCCTTCTGGTTGCATATCTCAGATAGTGATGTATCAAAGATGTTTAACGACGTCCTGATATATTTAGTGACGTCTAGATAAATTTTAGCAACATATTTTTGCATTGCTAAACATTGCTAAATACCAAAAAATAAAAAAAGTAGCAGCATATCGAATCATTGTTTGATACAATAAAGTACATAATACCATAAACTATTTCATACAACAGATAGTACACAATACCCATATAGTATATTGATACAAAAAAGACGATACTCATAGTACACAGAGAGTATATAGCACATCGAATTACTAAAAAGCCCTTTAATAGAATAACCGACACAATTCATCGTACTTTTCACATATAATATATCCAGCTTTATTCAAATACAATAATTGTTCAATATACCGATGACTATGTCTGTCTTGTTATGGAGTATGTGCCATAGATATTTCCACCTTCACTAAAGATTCGATACCATAGATGCGTTCATCTTCCCTCTTTTTAAATATTTTTCCAGTTTGTTTGTATTTAGTTCTCCAATAACTTGCGAAGAATATTTTTACGGAATAGGCAGATAAGACTGTAACTTTAGTTAGTCCCAATGTATATTATGCCATATTGACTTCTACAAAAACAACAAGAAGGCAATTTTACCTCGTCTGGAGATTGACAAATTCAGACTACTAATTCCAGCCTCGTCCAGTCATTTCTAAAGATTGTTAGTTTGAGCCTCGCCTGGTCATTGACAAGTCCAAAATGCTAATTTTAGCATCGTATGGTCATCGCTAATTTTAAACTCACCTGGTCATTGACAAGTCAAGACTGCTAATTTTAGCCTTGTATGGTCATTATTAATTCCAGATAGTTAATTTTAGTGTTGCCTGGTCATCAACAAATTAAGACTGCTAATTTTAGCCTTGTCTGATTATTGCCCATTCTATTATGCTAATTTTAGTCCCGTCCAGTTCAATTCTAGACAACTAATTTTAGCCTTGATCAAAATTAAGCCAATGACAATCACTTGCGTATGATTGTCTCTAGAAGCTAGCTTTTCAAATGATATAAGAATGGGAAAGATAATGTTATTAATATATTTACCATCTCAACTCACATGGTTATCATGATCAGTTCTCTCAAAACTACACATGGTTATCGGACTTCAATTTTCATTCAGTATTGGTAACTCCAAATTATTTGATGCAAGCTAATATTAAACTGTTAGAAAGCACTTACATAAGATAAACCAGTCAAGTTCCCAACTCCATTTTTGGAGGTTCTGGTTCGTAAATCAATAGGTGTTGGCCTATATAAAACATAGTTTGGCGGGATACATTGAATAGGGTTCAGGCCAAATGGGCTTCATGTTGGTTCAAAACTACAAAAATTGAGATACGATACCATAGCCTCGGTTGTCACATTCAAGAAAAAGGGGTTGACTTTTCTTAAACTTGTACAATTGATCTTGGAATGGATTTATGGGTTTTAGAGTCACTCGGATTCATATCTTGTAGGATCATGCCCATGAACGTTACCTACCAATCGTCTATACATACATTTTCTATTATCATTTTGACACTAGTGGCATTCGCAATGCTACTTGATTTATTTTTCCTTTTAATGACATGAACTATTTAGATAGGAAATTACCTCTAAGAGGTCTAAATGTAAGAATGATTCAAATAACCAACTCCCTAGGAAGTATGAACACTCAAAAAGTCTTGGTCGTGTTAATCTTGTTTGTGTCCTATCAGACACATATTGGACAAAGTTTTGACATTCTAATATACGCGAGCATGTAAAAATAAATTTGTGTCTATGTTGCATGTCCTTACCATGTCGTGTCATTTCCTTGTGCAAAATAGCCAACTCTATACATTTGGTATAGATATATTATGCTTGCTTTAGTGTTAACAATCAAGTGAATGTTTTCACTTATATGTATTCTTCATGTGATATAACAAGGGTTCATATATTGGTAATATTAGTCTATTATTGCAACAAACACCATCATTTGCCGATCATTTTCCATCAAAACTATGGATCACAATGTCTAAGAGTGCTTTGTGGTAGGTTAGATTAAATTGCTAAGATCACAATGCCAATTTTTAATTTTAATTTGTTGTTGCTTAATGGGAAACTAATGACAAAACTGCTAGAATTTCAACTAGCAACGTAGGCGCTTTCTTGTTGATCACTTGGAATAAACTCATAATTTTGTAAGATAAACCAGCATAGTTCCCATCGTTATATTTGCCTAACATGAACACAACACAAACATGACATCCTTTTTTGGATGTACCAGAATGACTACAAAACTTGTGTCTGTGTCAAGAACCAGAACGACAACAAAAATTACAACAACACTATCAAAAAATCTCTTTTTTCTCCACATAGCCTATCGTTAGTGTCTGTGTCCATGTTCGTGGCAAGAACTAGAACGATAATACAATAGTCCATGTATGTTCAGTGTCAAAATCCAACTGATCTAATCGATCGAACAATCCTCAAGAACTAGAATAATAATATGATAAAAATAGGAGGAAGAGGAGGAGGCAAACTTACCTACGACATAGAAGGTGGGAGGCGTCAATGCTCTATCGAAGAACATAGGTGGCCAAGGAGGAGGGGCGTGCACCAAAGAAGAGTCAAAAAAGAGCTGTGGTGCCGGAGGTGAGTCAGATGAGGGAAGGGAAAGGGATGAGAGAGTGGATTTGAAAAAATTGGGGGAAACCAATTTTCGAGAGGGAGAGAGAAAATTTTAGGGAGTTAGTCTACTGATATTAATTAATTAGCGAAGTCTAATGTGAGACATTGCTAAACGCTGCTAATAATGTAATTGAACAAAAATATGTCGCTAGACATCGCTGATTTAGTAGTTACATCTAGCAAAATTTAGTGATGTCATAACCCATATAATCATAATTAAGTTGCATGCACATCTCAATTCGATACAAGTCACGCAATAAGTGATGCCTTTACTTCGAGTCACTATTTATGACATAGATAGAAACATAGACATTCAGAGTCTCTACCTATGTTGCTAATTCAGCTTAATTTAGTATTAGATATTTTGGACTGTGATATATGACGATGATGATTGAGGAAGAGCTTTAAGCCTTGTTGCTTCTGAGTTCCCTATCGAAAATTTCGGGAAGGGGAGGCTCAAGTTACAGTTGAGAACATGAGAAAGTTCTCGGAATCTTGTGAGGGTGGGCCAAAAGGAAGGCTGCTATCACTATAGAAAAATAGGCCATTTTAAATAGGGCTGCATGAAGCTTAAAGATGCAAAGACTAAAGGCAAGCACTATCAAGCAGATTTCATGACTATGGGAGACCTTATCATCGCATCACTGACACAAAGGAACTGTTTGTCATGTATTATGACAGTGATTGGATCTTGGACATGGGGGCATCGATCGTATCATGTTACTCCTATCGAAGCGATAGATTTGGACGTGTGAAGATGCACGACAAGGAAACGACTATAAATTGTTGGTATCAGTGACATGAAATTGACTATGGAGCTTGATGAGAAGCTCATTGTTAAGGTGTCCATCATGTACCAAATTTGTTCTACAACTTAGTATCGATAAGCAAGCTTATAGTCGATGGTTTTCATAGTGCATTTAGGAAAAAAAAAGGTTAAAAGATTACGAAGGGTTTTCGACTGCTGGCTCGAGATGCTAAGGTATACAGGCAGGTCACAAGCATCGGATGGTGGCTCGAAGGATATTCGATGGGAGTTTATGCATTATTAAAAACTTGCTGAGGGGAGTCTTTGAGATGATTTGAGGGATGCTGAGGACTCGATTCATCGGGATAAAGCAATAAATGAAGGTACTTCAAAGAATAAGAGTCAATATGTCCGTCCTATGACAACTGGTCAGTCTCTATGTAGGCGTTGTCCTACGGATTCAATTTTGGTGATGGGTGGTTTGTCAAAGCCTAATGGAGCGACATCAATTTTAATAGTTCAAAGCCAAGGAGGAAACCAATTTGATGCAGCCAACTCAAGATGAAATGAGTACATCTCTATTTGCATAGTTCAGAGGAAGTTATTGGTCACCGATGTCGTGCATATAACACCCCAGTCCCAATATACAAAGAACTTGGCATATGTAACATGTCAGCTGTATGCATACCAAGTATACTCCAATATATGAAAACTCTGAATACATACATAAGTTGTGATAATCATAACAACAAACTGGCCAGGTAATTCAATATCTCATCCACACAGACAAACAAAAAAATAGTCCAATAATGAATAAAATTTCAAACGAAAATATATAGCCAGGTGGAGACAAATCCACAACCAAACAACTATGAAAAAAAGTCTGAGAATACTGGAGAGATCACCAAGTCCTTAGAGGGACGTGAAAAGATACACAAAAACATGCCATATAAATTGGATATTTAAAGGATGAAGCAATAGGGCACCTAACCATTCTACTATAAATATGTAGTTAAGAACAAACCTTCAACGCATGAGCACTCTGGCTAAAATAGGATTGACATATTCCCTAATTTGGGCACCAGGGCCTACCGTCCGTACGCTCCTTGAACTTCAAAGAGCATCAGTAACGGTAGGAGTAGTCTTACTTGGATCTTCGACAGAGCTCACGGGTTACAATGGATAAGTGCATACGTGGCCCATACATTAAGGAACTATCCTACCCACCCTATGCCTATCTGTGCCATCTCTACGACATGTATGAACCTCTAATAACTGCTAAGTACACTTGTAAATTGTATTAGCAGTTATCCCTAACCGTCGTACGTTTCATACAAATCGGTGGTCAACCAACTATGCGAGTACTTGTCCTACATGTGACTCACAACTCATGGAACTCAAGTGTCAAGGCCATAGAAGATATACAATATCTCACCATAATGGGGTGGTCCATTAAAACTAGGTCAGTATGTATTAAATAACTAAAAGAAAAATAATATGCTAGAATGAAAATAAATAAACAGTAGATAGTGGCAAGGTATCTTGCCTGGAGGTGGTGTGAAGAATGCAATATCCAGTAGCTCAAACCGTCAGATCAATGAAACTATGAAAGTAGAACTTCCACAAACGTTTTCTGATACTAAAACATACATCACCAACATTTTTGGAATAAGAAAAATGTCTAAGATTGCCTACCCATAAGTCTAATTTGGGACACAAGGGCAAAATAATTATTTTAGGCCAAATCGGTATTTGTCATTGGACCCGCATTGAACCGAAAAGTGTGCCAAATCCTACGACCTCTAAAGTCATCAAATTATATGTCTAAAAGTCTGATTTGATAATACAAATTCAACCGTATGTCCAAATTTGGATTTCGATGAGCCATGCACAATTTTGATCGTTGGATCGTATCGTTGGGTTGCAAAATTAGCGTTCCGGTCAACTTTCTCAGAATCGGACCAAATTTGACTCACATGACTAGAAAAATGATACTATTCCAGATGTAAGTTTCGTCTTGATGTGATAAACATGCACAAAGTTATGGCTAATTTGGAAAATCATCGATATGGGGTACCTCGACCGATAGGCCTCGATTTTATCGCGCACACGCAACCAAATCGAGTTCTGTCAAATACCACACGATGATGCACCTTTCGATGCTTTTGGTCCGCGACCACATCGCTCGGTGTCTGGGTGAATGTTGTATCAATAAAATTGTATTGAAACTTGTTGTTTTGAAAACTGTTTTTCCTGATTTTTGAAACCGTTTTAACAAAAATTTAATAACTAAAAATAAAACCACAAGTGGGGTTTTAATCTCGTATAGATGGTATATAAATATGTTCCAATAGATTTTCAAAACTATCGATGGATTGGCAAAGAGTTGCCTTACAAACTAGTGTTTGGGGTGACCCTATCATGTTTTCAAGTTCCAGGAAAACTAAGCATTTTCTTGGCTTTCGATCAAAATTTTAAAGGGTTTCTACACAAATTTAATTAAACCTAATCAATAGGAATCCTAGGGGGTTATGCAGGATATACATAGAAATTGGTAGATCGAGAATTTACTAACTATAAAGAGAAAGAAAATGGGTAAGAAATATGTGTACCTGATGTCCCCTCTGAACAGAGGTTATCTCTGTTTCGGCGAAACTCCGGCGACGACAATTCGGCAATGTCAGGCGGTCGTTGGTGCTCGTCAGTATACGCGTGATTGGATGACAACTCTGGGTGTTCTTTGAAGAGATTTACGTGAAGTTTTGATCATAACACTCGGCTGGGACTTCTATATATATTGATTTATTTGACAAAGTTTGGATCGATTTCTCCATCCCTTTAGATCCATATTTAAATTGGATTTTGAGTGATTTAGAGGAAAATTGGACCAAGAATCCATAGGATAAATTAGGATTCAAACGAACAAGTTTTGATCATTTTTTAATCTCCTAATTTCTCCCTAATTCCTTAGAACCCAGGATTGGGTTTTCATAGGAATATGCATCTCATGAGATTTTGGTTTTTCCTCTCTTTTTTCCCCTATAACCAATGTAATAACTAAAAAAAAATCTAAAATCCTAATAATATACCTAAAAATTCCTAAAATCTTAAAATATATTCTAAAAATTATTAGTAAAGATTACCCCATTTTAGGTATCATGTAGAGAATTTTTCTATCTATATTATTTAATACTTATATAAAAATAATTACCCATATACCTAATTATTGAAAATAATAAAAAATAAATACTAAATTAATATAAAAATTGTATCAAATTTTTAGGAAACGGAAGTTTACATCCTACCCAACTTATAAGAATTTTGTCCTCGAAATAAAACTAAAGCATGATGAATGTAATGCAATACAATGCGGAAGGAAATGAAGTTTAAATATGAAAATCATATCTTGATGGCCAAACAGGTGGGGAAAGCAATTGCGGATCTCATCCTCGTGCTCCCAAGTGGACTCTCTTAACGAGTGGTTCTTCCATGCCATACGAACCAAGGGAATAGACTAGTTTTGAAAGACCTTCTCTCGACGATCAAGAACATCTACAAGCTGCTTCTAATATGTCAAGCTCGGTCCAACCGTGATTTTGGAGTGATCGAGCATATGACTGCTATTTGCCACATATCTTTTCAGCTAAGATATGTAAAGTACGTCATGCACTCCCTCTAATGACGGTGGCAATGTCAATCTATAGGCAACCTCTCCAACCCGCTCTAAAGCATCGAAAGGGCCGATGTATCTTGGAATCAACTTGTCGTGTCCTTTGAATCGAATCGTATTTCTAAGGGTGATATTATAAATACCATTCTTCCATATAGTGGCATTTTTAGCATTTTATATTATTATTATATATTTTATGATTAATATTAATATGTGTGTATATATATATTGATTATTTATAAAAAAATATATATATGTATATATTGATTATTTATTAGTGGACTAACCTATTGATTAGACCTAATGCTAGTTAACCTAAGTGAACCCAACTAGACTTGACATGATCCAATTAGTGCATCTAATGTATTAGTTTGGTTGACTCATTAATTATAGTGATAGTTATATTGGCTAGTGGGTTAGCCTATTTATTAAACTCTTGATTGTTAACACGATTAGATTTGTCGTGACATTTAGACCAACAAATTCTAGACTAGACCCAATTAGACTCCATGAAGTCATGCCATTTAATGAATAAAGATTACTTTAATTACCAAAATAGGATGGGAAGCTTCCATATTAGATTAGCCTTCATGACAAGCTTGGAGGGTATTTTAGACTCGTGCATTGCTCATGGAGAGCATTGGTGGCCGACCCAAATAAGAAGGGAGAGCTCTCTCTCTCTCTCTCTCTCTCTCTCTCTCTCTCTCTCTCTCTCTCTCTCTTCTCCTATTTATTTGTGCCATTTATTTTTATTTGGGTATTCTTCC